>JAHDVF020000346.1:0-43709 GCA_022606425.2 Lepidostoma basale | reverse complement strand
TATCACGGGAACTTAGAAATGTTTCGTTTTCGCAAGTCGGTCGACAGACATCCGGAGGAGCATGGCGCGCGGAGCGGCCGGCGGCCCCTTGTAGAATGAGCTGCCGAGCTCGCCTCGCGCGATCTCATCTCCTCGGCACATCCGCGCCGGGCGAGCGCGCCCAGCGCCAAGACACCTCACCCAGCGGAATTATCCCGCAACACGCGATCCAATTAAACTTCACACATTTGTTACATACTTTTGACAAAGTTTGACTTCAACCGCTTTCCTCCACGCGCCACCACCATGCTCAAAATATTGTCACACTTTTGAGACATGAATAAATATAAAAATATCCATCACAACGCAAAATTAAATACGTATTATTTGTATGCTTTCCCAAGTTATATTAATTTTATTACAGTATTATAAGAAATGTTTGTTTTTATTTTCCACAGACGAGGAAATTCACCTGTTGAATGTGTGCCAACTTACGCGCAGTGATATTACTCACGCGGTCTGATTTGAATTTTCCCACCACACAGGTTAACCCAGTGATTAATGTGGAAAAGGTCTGACTTGTAATTTTTTTATAGAATATATTTGTTTAAATCTTAATTTATTATTTAAATTTTTTTTTACGTATACAACAGATCGCTTGAACCCACTTACTGTATAAAATTGGTTTTTAAGCTGATTATTGATTCTCGTGGCATGTTATAGGTAGCTAATCTATCGCCATTTTATTGTCACGAGAATTCTACACCTGACCAAAGACAGTGTGAAATCATACTGCCATCGCCGGGAATCGAACCCGGAACCTTTAATATGGCAGTCAGAGCTCTTACCACTCTGCCACGAAGGTCGTCATACAAAATACAAATAAAACGATAGTCTATACTTTCAATACAGTTACTATTTTTCTAAACAAAGCCTAAACAAAAAGCTTAGGCATTGCACAATTATGTTTTTGAACCGACATTTATGTATGGAAGCGAAGCATGGAACTGGTAAAATAAGGATGCAAATAAAATTAATGCATACGAAATGAGATATCTTAGATGAATATGTGTGAAAATCTGTGTATGATAGAGTGTCGCATTAAAAAAGATGAAGTGAATGCGGTGCGAAGGACACTCTGGGCCATACATTTAGCCCCATCATAAAACAACCACCAAATTGCATTCCAACAATGTTTCCTACAGACGTAAGAGGAATAGCCATTAGAGCTGAGCCTCTGTAAGCCAGAAGATCCAAGTCAAAGTCCAAGTGAAAGTGTTATGAACAAAAAAATGAAAGGATCATTTGGATGGTTTGAACACATGGAAAGAATGAATGTAGAAAGAATGGTAAAAAAGTAAATGTCACGATCAAATAAATCAAATATCGTTGTATTTTACTATTTTTAATAAAAATTAAAAACTGCTTATTTCTTTACAGAATTAGAGGTACTCTTTCTAACTAACTAACTTTAACCTTAAGCCTTTATAAGTATGTATAAATGGCATACTATGTATAAAATATGAATCAAAACCGAAATTTATAGGCAATATTAATCGCATTTAATTTAATTGTCTGATCTACTTACTACTATGTCTGTAATGTTTTGTTTCAGTTGCAGCACAACATCCCTGTTTGGAGGTACTACATCCAAAGTAAAAATAGCTATGGTGTTGTATAACCTCCGATAGAAGAGAAACAAGAAAAAGAAGACGAAAAACGAGCTACTTACTAAATAAGGTGATTATATTAATTTTGATATTTTCAAAATACTAGCGAGCATTGCTACCATCTGTAAATATTTTTGAATTAAAAAAATAAATATCACCTACCGGATGTTTTCTCATTCTCTCTTATTTGTTCGTACGAGCGTGCGAGTGAGATGCACTAATTGTTACACAAAAGTATTTAACTTTGAGCATTTATTCCTAATCTCTAAGACCTCGGTGGTTTCTGAATAACGATGTATTGTATTTTTCTTTTTCTTTTTTATATACTTTGTATACAACACTAATATTTTTTAAACAAATAAAAATTAAATATCAAACATGTTTCGGACTACCCAGTCCTTCCTCAGTGATATTATTATAGATATTTAAAATATTATACAATTGTTTACAAATATGGTAAATTTTGACAGATGCCATAAAGATTATAAATCTTATGAACAAATTATGAACAAAATTATGAAAGGATCGTTGCGATGGTTCGGACATATGGAACGCATGGATGGAGAAATAATGGTTAAGAAAGTATACGTCAATGATGTAAATGGAGTACTGAGTCGAGGTAGACCGAGGAAAACATAACATTACCAAATCAATCAAATTTTAATGGTTGGTCTTGTAAGATGTCGGAAAAATCCACGTGCGTGTATGACTCGTTGTGTGAATGTGGAGGAAGCTAGAGAGGTTTGCCAGGATAGAGTAGTGTGGCGGTCCATTCTCTCTGCTTACCCCTGCGGAGAAATGGCGTGGTATTTTGTTTGTTTGTTTAAAAATAAAGTTTCGCTGCTCCAGAATTCGATTACAGAAAAAAATTACCATTATAAAAACACTTTTTCTATGCTGTTTTTGTTTCTGTTTCCATTTTAGTATTTTGTTGTATATGTATGCACACATAGTTTATCTGTATATTGCGTTATTTACATATTGTTCGGTGGACTGTATGAAAGTAGTGTTGGTACATATGAGCCATTTTTTTTTGTGTTTTAACTGACATATTGTGTACTAGTGTGTTTGTAGCGAAATTCAGTACCTACCTAAACAAATGTACGAACTGATTACGTAAGTGAAGGTCATTCATAAACGTAACATTCAATACGAACAAACAGAATTTCTTTCACGTAGCAAATCCCAGAAAAATCAGTTTAAGTGTGAAAATGAATTAAGAGGTTTTACGTATTTTTGAATCCCCATTCTATTATGAATAATAACAAAGCAATTTCCAAAAAAAAAACTCAAATGAGTGGATATTTAGGAAACCCCAAAGATCATAAGGAGACCATTTTTATTTGCTTTTTTGTTTTTTCCATATTTATGAATAAATAAAACTTATATTAAAATTATATTGATTTGATCGTGCCTCGTTTTCCTCGGCCATAATTTATTTATTGTTTCATTCACGTTGTTGAAATAAATTTAATCTATGTTTGTCTAAGACATCTCATTTATACCGTATTTATTCTACTTTCAATGAAATAAGCTAAAATGACAGTGCTTAATGGTGTTCTTGTACCGACCCTTGTGTATGGAAGCGAAGCATGGAACTGGCAAAAGAAGGATGAAATTAGAACAAATGTAGTAGAAATGAGATCTCTTAGACGAATGTGTGGATACTCCGTGCATGATAGAGTGTCGAATGAAAATATAAGAAGTGAATGCAGTGCGAATGATGGTGTCATGAACAAAATAATGAAAGGATCATTAAGATAATTTGGACACATGCAAAGAAAGAATGGTAAAAAATATATATGTTAACGATGTAAATGGAACTAGAAATAGAGAGAGACCGAGGAAAACGTAGCATGATCAAATAAATCAAATATTGAATGTCGGCCAAGCGAGAAAAATATGTCAGGAAAGAAAAGTGTGGCAGTTCATTCTCTCTGCCTACCCCTTCGGGGAGACGGCGTGATGGTTAGTTAGTTAGTTAGTTAGTTTATTCTCCTTTCATCCTTATTTTGTCAGTTCCACGCTTCACTTCTATAAGTAATTCGTTAACGACGTGATTGGAGCGAGAAATAGAGTAAAATCGAGAAAAACGTGGCACAATCGAGTCGGAGAAATCAAAATGAGTGCATAACACGATGTATGAATCAAGAGAAGTTATGTCAACAAATAACAGTGTGACTTTTCATTATTTCTGCTTGTCCCTTCCAACCCGTTAATAAGTTAGTTTTTTCTACATTACATTTTCATATCATGTTAGTTTTCCATGACATTGACTGTCGCTTGATATAAATCTTTTTTATACCAACCCGAACACGGCATTCGTATTGTGCCGACTTCATGATGTTTCGAGATGTTTCCTTTATTATGTTAGAAGTCGAAGGTGTCGACGTGTGTGTATGACTCGCTGTATGAATGTGTAGGTATCTTGATGTGTGTCAGGAAAAGTTAGTGTGGCGGTCCATTCTGTTTGCCCACCCTTTCGTAGTAATTGCGTGATTGTTTATTGTTCTAAGAAGTATGCCAATTTCAAATCAAATCAGTTCATTATCTCAAAAGTATACAAATAATATTAATGTTCACGGCATCTATTGTGTATAGGTAAAATAAATATAACAATATAGTTTTTTTTTTAGAGGTTTGGTTTTTAAACTGGCAATATTGTTTCTACAGACTGTCAATTGATTTGTAGTCGGTACGTTTTGCCATTTCACCCAGTTACTCGATAAAGTTGTCGAAAATTGGACTTCACGATTGCGCTTCATTCGAGCTAGCCGTGGCGCTCATATGACCGAAATCATATTTATTGTACTCGTATGGTCTATTCTCCAGAGTGTAGCCGCTCATGTGAGGAAGACTCCAAGCTGTCCTTTCATCTTTTAGGAGGTCTTCCACGAGGACGATGATTTTGATTATATAGTGCAATATAGGGGAGTCTGGTGGTGTCCATTCTTTGAACATGACAGTACCAGTCCCTTTTTCATCTCTCTTATTCTGGTGTTCCTCACGCGATCTCTCAGTGTCTTGCCTGCTATCGTCCTCAGCGTCTTCATCTCGGAGGTCATCAAAACTTATTTTACATCAAATTATCAAATTAATAGTACAAGTGTTTCAATTAGGTTATTAATTTGAGCTCGAGTTTAGAAAATACATATGATAATTACATTATGCAAATTTGATTATTAGTATTCCGGGCTGGCGCTAAATAAAATGTCAGAACTCAGGACCTGTTAATATTCCACGCATCTCCTGTTATGGTTACATTCTAATATCATCGTTGCATCAGTAATGGAATAATTTGCATGCTACTACAATGGGAGCCATCGTCACGTTCAGTAGCATATGAACAACTTTTGATTTCACCGAAAACTTATAAATCATTGGTAATCGAATCACGGAGACAGAACATTGTATTGAAATAAGTGTATAAAATTAATAAGAACAAGCGAACAACATGATGTATGTAACGTAATGTGCAGAAATCGGTTAGAGCAGAACAATGTAGCGGTTCAATCTTTCTGCTTAAACTTTCGGGAAGACGGCGTGATTGGGAAAAATTGAGGAGTACAGTTTGTGACATCTAGGACAAAGGACGTGGGTTTTTCCAGATATTATTATCTAGATAGTATAAATGTATTAACCGAATTGAGTCAATAATAGTATTTTTAAGTAATACGTTTTTCAATTTTTGTCTTTATTTCGATAGCGACCGTTTTCGCAAGGCTCGTAAAGATGGTTTAGAGTTATGGAAAGAACGAATGAAGAATCTACTTCTTCTTCTTTTAATAGATCTGACGATCTGTGACACAGAAACTAGATCATCACTGTAAATAGATATATGGTATATCCAGTGCCAACCATTATAAATGGAATTGAAGCTCCAAACTGCAAAAGAAGGATTAAACTAGGATAAATGACTAAATAAGTAAGAAATGTAAGGCAGATGATTGCATCATAAGTAAAATGAATAAAGGATCCCTGGATGGTTTGCACATATGGATCGAATAGAGGAGAGAATAATGGTTTAAACGTTGAATACAAGCAGTGTGAGTGGAAGATCAAGGAAATCTATAGTATGTCAGAATAGAGCAGTATGGCGGTACATCCTCTCTGCCTAACCCTTCGGAAAAACGGCTTGATGTTTTTTTTTTTTTAAGGATTTGTATCAATGACATTAGAATTCATTTTACAATCTTCAATGTGAGCAGAAAATAGCTAATTATTATGAAGAAGGAATCTGGTCGTGTTCAAGCTTGAACCCGTGTCTCCTGGTTCAGGGGCCAAGCGTTCTATCCCCTAGACCACCTAGGTTCCTTACTTTTTTTTAAATTGTATACAGCAACTGGGTGCATAAAACTTGTTCTATTGGTTACGAACAACAAAATATTATCACTCCCATAAAATATAATTCTTATAACTTCTAGAAAAAATATGTTTTCATCATTATTATGTACACAAGTATATCGTATATTAAAAGCTTTCTGATTCATTTTATATAACAATGTTATAATGAATCATTTCGTATTATAGACGCGGGGATTTTGTCAGATGAATCTGTCGGAGTGATATGTCGTGTGCCGCTCACGCTTTTATGCCAGAAGACAAAAATAAACAATACGTATTGATGACGAGAATGTTCAACGGGTAATCTTGGCTTCTTGTTTTCTAGAAGGAACCATCGAGCGCTTTATATAATACTAATGAATCGGGCCGTTAAAATCGGTGAACACAATTATTATATTAATAATTCGGATAAGTTTTCTTTGAATGGTGCATTCTCCAGCTAATGTAAGTCCTGCGTGGATGGGGGGCGGGCCTAGAGATTGTTTGAGCGAAATGACGAAGGGGCGCCGCTGCGTCCTATAACAGCTTCAGGTAAGCGGCGGGTAACCTTCTATGTCTTCATTTAACTGTTAGTTTGTTCATTTGCATTTGTATTAACAATCACTGTATGTTACCCTACAATAAATAAATAAAATTCGGATATATTTTTCTGAATTTCTAAAAATATTTGCTAATGAAGCAAACACTATCCTTCAAGTACAATAAAATATTATTTTCTTCTATTTTCGCCATCATATGTGTTGTAGATTAATATCTGAATAATTATTTAAAAACATTGTACATATTTCGATAAAAGATAAAAGATTTAAATTTTACACAATGAAGAAGGATAAGAACCATCCAAACATGTTGGAAGGGTGTAATAAAGTGTTGTGATAATGTGATGTTTTCGAATAGTTGAGTTATTTAATATTTTTAAATTTGAATAATTATTTAAAGACGTTGTATTATATTTTCCAAACATTTTATTGCACTTTTCACAAACATACTTCGGGCCGTAGACACCCGTCTTCAGTGTAGAAATTATATCAACAAAATGTGAAAAATCGTTACTTATTTTATATATAAAATACCGTTCGTTTAATAAAGATTACGGCGTTGAAATTTTACATGTTAATAATAGAAAAAAATATGCAATCAAAACACATTAAAATGAAAATTTAGCCATTAATTAATTTAATTTTAAAATATGAAGCACTCACTTTGTGGTTAGACGTTTTGAACTTATAGATATAAAATAATAAAACGATTTGTATTTAACCACGGTATGGTTGTTATAATTAATGCCAACTAGTATCGCTCGGACCCAAGCTTCATCAGGGCAATATAATAAACTATCAGTTAATATAATGCCTTGATGAAGCTTGGGTCCAAGCGATACTAGTTGGCATCAATTATAATAACCATACCGTGGTTAAATCTTCTTCTACTTGTCCTGTAACACCTCCATGGTGCATAGGGCATCAAGGAGCCTTCTCCGCCCGACTCTATCGCATGCCTGATGCCTTACATCATCCGAAGTGAGGCCTGCTGCTTTGACCTCGTCCTGTAGGGCTCTTCTCCAAGTGGCTCTAGGTCTGCCTTGCTTCCTCTTAAATACAAATTGTTTTATTATTTTATATCTATAAGTTCGTCATTTAATTACATATATTTTAAACAATGATATTAAAACTTTGATAGATAGTCATTTGTTGGTAGTTAGAAATATTTAAAAATAAAATTAAACACTTACTATTATTTTATATCAAACTGTTTGTGTATAGCCCTGATGAAGCTCGGTACAGAGTGAAACCGCTAACTAACCATCACGCCGTCTCCCCGGAGGGGTAGGCAGAAAGAATGGAACGCCACACTGTTCTGTCCTGACATACTTCTCTCGCTTCCTTTACATTTACACATCTTGTCATGCACGCACGTCGATTTAATATTTGACCGACATTTAATATTTGATTGATTTGATCGTGCCACGTTTTCCTCGGTCTTCCTCTATTTCTAGCTCCGTTCACGTCGTTTACATATACCTTCTTCACCATTCTGTCTTCATTCTTTCCTGGTGTCCAAATCATCTTAACTACTCTTTCATTATTTTGTTTATAACACTTTAATTCGCACCGCATTCACTTCTTTTACTTGCATTTGACACTCTATCATATACAGATTTACCACACATTCGTCTTAAAGATCTCATTTCTTCTGCATTTATTTTACTTTCTTTGCCAGTTCCATGCTTCACTAACTCAATAAAGTAAATATATAAAATGCTATGGCATTAATATGTTAAATAATGAATATGAATGAAATTTTGTTTTGTGAACGATTTTGTGAATCTATAAAACATGCGTGCGACCTATCATGACGTACGCTGTAGAGACGCGGGCTGACACTGTGCGAACCAAGGGACTACTAAGAACATCGGAGATGAAGGTCCTAAGATCAATTACTGGAAAAAACCTCCGAGATCGTGTCCGCAACGTAGACATAAGAAAACTTGCGAAATAGAGGATATCGTTCAGTGGAGTAGATCCAGAAGAAGATACTGGAGGGACCATGTAGCCCGAATGGATGGTGACAGACTTGCATATACAGCCGCTTATGAAATCCCCTTCGGACACCGCCCACCTGGAAGACCGCCTAAGAGATGGAGAGACAGCTGGATCTCATCATCCGACGAGACATGATTTCTGTGTCACAGATCATCAGATCTATTAAAAGAAGAAGAAGAAGAACGTGCTTTCTGTATAAAATGTTGGCAAATGATTATGTCTGTTCTTTTAATAGTACTAAATAAACATTGATTATTTTAAGAATCCATGACGTATCAAAACGGATAGCAAAGTGGTTTAGGCGGCAGTTTGAATATGTGAAATGTTATTAGACAAAGAGGAACATTCCACAATCGACGGCTCATCAGCTGTGCGCTGACCACGCTCCGAGAATACTAGCAGAGGTCACGAGCTGAGATGTATTAGTTAATAGAAGTGGCCGAGTACATAGCAGATGTTCTCGTGTTACTCCTTTAGACGCATGACTCTTAGAGTCATTTTAATATGGAGGCATTCCGGTTCTAGCATTAATTCAATCAGCAAATAAATGCTCGTATTTTACTATAAGAAATCTTAAAAACTAACTAACTAACTAACCATCACGTCATTTCTCCGGAGGGGTACGCAGAGAGGAAGGATCGCCACAATGCTCTGTCCTGGCATACCTCTCGGGCTTGTTCTACATTTATACTTCGTACCATGCACGCACGTCGATTATTCCGACTTCGAATGTGGCCGCCTTTTAGTAATTGATTAATTTGGTCATGCCATGTTTTCCTCGGTCGTCCCCGGTTTCTTTTTCCACTCACGATGCTTGTGTACAACTTTTTAACCATTCTACTTCCATCCATTCGTTCTATATGTCCAAACCATCTCAGGGATCCTTTTTAATTTTATCCATGATCATCTGCCTTACATTTATCTCCTATTTTATCGTTCGGTATTCTATAATACAACGTTTTCCCGCACATTATTCTTAGTGATCTCATTTCCACGGCGTTTATCCTGCTTTCATCCTTATTTTGCCAGCTCCAAGCTTCACTTCCATACATGAGGGTTGGCACTAGAACTTCATTGTGTACTGCCATCTTTGCTTCTGTGGATATATTTCTATTTGCAGTAATGATTTTGAGTGCGTCATTTATTTAATTCCCAGCACCAACACTTCTTTCGATGTCTTTCTCCATTTTTCGGTCTCTTGTAAACATGCTTCCCAGATACGTAAATTCGGTAACTTGCTCCAATTTCTCGCCCATCGCACTTATATCACAAATCGTCATACATTATTCTTTCTCGAAAACCATCACTTTAGATTTAGACACATTCATCACCAGGTCACTCTTTTTGCATGCCTCATACATCCTTGACTTGCAAATGTTCTCTACTGTCAGCGATTAACACAGCATCGGCTGCATATAACAAACAGATGACTGACAAACAATTCATCTTAGCACCAGCGTCTATGCCTTCTATAAGAAATCTTTACATTATTAAATGCAAGCTAAATCGTTAAAAATATTTTTTTTCAAAATAAAGGACGTTTATCTACATCATCAGCCTGTATCCGTCCACTTCTGGACGTAGGCCACCTACATAATATATTTGCTTCTATTTCAGTCATAAAATTTATTTATCTCGATATGTTTTGACGATACGGTGACCTCGGAAGAATCGAATGAGTATATTTTTTTTCACCTTATTGATTATATTTATTTTATTTATTTATTTTGTTGAATAGTTCATCACATTATTACAGCGCGAGTCAAATCGATGTAAATGATATAGCTATCATATTGATTTTCGTGACATGTGATAGGTAGCCAATCCATCGCCATTTTATTGTCACGCGAATTCTACACCAGACCAACGACAGTGTGACAATCACGCTGGGATCGCCGGGAATCGAACCGGGACCTTCGGTATGGAAGAGCTCTTACCAATAAGTGAGGGAGGAATAGCTTCCGGGGTGGAACTCCCGAGAAGACGATATCCAAAGTAAAAACACGCGCGTATTCCAATGCAACGTTGCGTCAAAATTTCAAATCAATCGATGAATAACTTTCGGGAATGTAAGATTAGGAACAAACGAAAATTTACATTTATATATATATATATATATATATATATATATATATATATATATATATATATATATATATATATATATATATATATATATATATATATATATATATATATATATAGTATATATATATATATATATATATATATATATATATATATATATATATATATATATATATATATATATATATATATATATATATATATATATATATATATAGATGGATAAAAGCACGCGCGTATTCGATTACAACGTTGTTTCAAAATTTTAAAGCAATCAGTGCATAACTTTCGGAGATTTAAAATTTTAACACGAACATTTTCATCTTCATTTATATAGATATCAAGCAATAAACATTTTTAGGTACAAATGTTTTTTTCTTGACACTCTATTATAATATATCTTCTCCTTCTTTCCCTCCTCGTACGAAAACGTTAAACTTTTCTAACCTGACTCATCCTTACTGTCAGGTTCTTGCGTTGGAACTCCTTTTCCACGTTGGCCCATCATGTTTCCATTGGACGACCTCTTCTTCTTGATTTTGTGGGAAGGCTGAGGGCTTTTTGGACAATGTGTTCGCCTGTCTCTTCGCATCACATGACCGTATCACCGGAGTCGAGATTCTATTATAATATATACTGATTTTTAATATATACTCGTAATCATATAAGGATTAATTGTATCTCAATAGAGACGAAGATGCAAATTGGAAACAGAATATGGTGATCGAGGTGTTTACAGGACTTATGACCTGTAATTGGTTGGGTTATCATATACAGATAAAAATCATGTATCGTTTATATTTCGCCTCTTACATAATTTTCAGAACAGCTGACTAATAAAAACGTTACCCAATTCAAATTTAACAAGAAAATATGAGATCATTGACCATTGTAGTAATATCGCTTCATATATTCTAAGTGCATACTGCAAATAAACCGACATTACTTTCGCTCTGCAGAGTGGCGCCATCTTCTTTCGAGAAACTTCCTTATGATTCATTCTATTTACACGGCAGTGTAAATGTTCCATACCGGATAAACATAAACGAGAAATCACTTAAACCGTGATTTGCGTTTGGTAATTTCAACGTGTTTACGCCAAAATATCCAAGCATAAAGCATCCAGTTTGATAAACAGAGAAACAATACTAACAGTTGCGCTATGTGTGCAAAACGGTTCGTCACCGTGTATTTTGGTATTTAATACGTTCGGTTTCCCAGTAATTCAATCCACACAGAAACCCGATTCAACAGGATGACTCGTTTATTGTTTATTTTTAATTAGCTACGACATGAATTTAAATATAGTATTTCTTCTATATTCGCCTTCACTTTGGCTTGTGGATTCACAATTTAACTAACAAACTAAAACTAACTAACCATCACGCCGTCTTCCCGAAGGGGTAGGGAGAAAGAATGGACTGCCACACTTTTCTTTCCTGATACATTTCTATCGCTTTCTCAACATTTATACATCGTTTCATCTGAATCCTCACGTGGCCGACATTCAATATTTGATTTATTTGATCGTGCCACGTTTGAGCACGTTTTTGGCAGACACAGTAAGGACCAATTGAGGACTTCCGAAATGATGACACTGAGGACGATAGCAGGCAAGACACTGAGAGATCGAGAGCGAGGAACACCAGAATAATAGAGATGTGAGGTTGAGGATGTTATAAGCAGTGGCCGTACTGCCATAGAAGCCCAGAAGCCCGGCTTGCGTAAGAAATTTTGCATCAAAACCCCCAAATTTAAGTAATCATACCCTAACATAAACCAGCAACCCACTAAATCACAATTCCAACAATGTTCCCATCAGACGTAAGAGGAAAAACCACAAGAGCTGAACCTCTCTAAGCTAGAAGAGGTTTTAATTCAAAATTTCGTACGCAAGCCGGGCTTCTGGGCTTCTATTGGAGTACCGCCACTGGTTATAAGATGGAGCAGACAGCGAAAAAGGGACTGGTACGGTCATGTTCAAAGAATGGACACCACCAGACTCCCCTATATTGCATTGCATAATCAGCTTCATGGGACTCGTCCTCGTGGAAGACCTCCTAAAAGATGGAAGGACAGCTGGGAATCTACCTCACAGGAGGAGCAACACCCTGGAGAACAGACCACATAGATCTACAACAAGGAAGAAGAAGGAGAAGATGTCACGTTTTCCTCGGTCTACCTCTATTTCTAGCTCCATTCACATCGTTTAAATATACTTTGTTCTTCAACATTCTGTCTTCATTCATTCTTTCCATGTGTCCAAACTATCTAAAGGGCTCATTCATTATTTTGTTTATAACACTTTCATTCGCACTGCATTCACTTTTTACGTTTACATTTGACACTATCATGCAGAGATTTTCGACGCATTCGACTAAGAGATCTCATTCCTATTACATTTATTCTACTTTCATCCTTCTTTTGCCAGTGCCATTCTTCAATTCCATACATATGGGTCGGTACACGAACACCATTGTGTATGTGGCGAACACCATTGTGCATTTACCTCGTTAACACATAATTTTTTACCATTTTTTCTTTATTCATTCATTGTATTTTCATTCGACACTCTATCATACACAGAGTATCCACACATTTTTCTAAGAGATCTCATTTCTACTGCATTTATTCTACTTTCATCTTTCTTTTGACAATTCCATGCTTCGCTTTCATACATAAGGGTCATAAAGAATATTCATAAGAAATCACTAAGTGCAGAAAAACTATTTGTGATAGAACACCGAATGACAAAAGTAAGTAAGGGATGTAAGGCATGTGAATACGTCCTAAATAAAATTATAAAATAGTGTAAAATTGGATTGGAAATAAGAAACGAACGTATGAAGAAAAAATGGCCTTCTGCTCATCACAGGAGACATTGCACAAGCTATCGGTGATCATGATTTCCAATATATGTTTATAAGTTGGTGCCATTCAATGAACGCATTTATATACCGTCCAATGGAGTATGTATTGTAGTATTATCCGAGCACTTAATGTAGTTTTTAAAGTGTTGCTTTTTATGACAACTCTTCGGCACACCTTTTATCAGCCTTGCTGCCACGTTAAATCCATACTGACATAGTTTTTACAAATAACGGATTTAAATTAAAAATATATATATTTAAGTATAAAAACAAATCCCGTAAAAATAGGTCATGATCCATCTTATTGTTGGAATTGAGGTTAAGATGACGTCACGTTAAGAAATGGAGTGAGAATCGAAGGCAATAACTTGTGACTTTAGGTTGTTTGGAGGTTAAAAGATTTCATATGTTACAGTAGCAACACATGAAATTTTTTTGATAAATTAAAAATATATGAAAAATCTTTTGTAACGTTGACGGATATGGCTTCTTTAAGGTTGTAATAAATATTTTTCTATGTTTCTTGAAATATGATGTAAAACCATCGAACCCTCATTACCTTAAATGTAAGGTGTTTGACTGTTGCGTTCTACCGGTGTTATTATGCGTTCGAAACTTAATAAACAACAACAACAGCAAACTGGACCGCCACACTACTCTATCCTGACACACTTCTCTAGCTTTCTCCCCATTCATATAACGAGTCATACACACACGTCGATTCTTCCGATTTCTTACATGACCAACCATTACAATTTGATTGATTTGGTCATGCCATGTTTTTATCGGTCTATCTCGACTCCGTACTCCATTAATATCGTTAACGTATATTTTCTTAACCATTCTTTCTCCATCCATGCGCTTCATATATCCGAACCAACGCAGCGTTCCTTTCATAATTTTATTCATAATACCTTCTACCGCTTTGCATTCCTTTCTTATATCAGCTTTTGAAATTCTGTCGTATATCGTTCTACCACACATACGTCTAAGCGACCTCATCTCTATCGCATTTATTCTGCTATCATCATTATTCTGACAGTTTCATGCTTTGCTTCCACACATAAGGATTGGGACCAGAACTCCATTGTGAATTGCCATTTTCGCTTTCATTAATAAATTATTGTTTCCAATAACTATTTTTACAACTCCATTCACTTTGTTACCCGTACCAACCCTTCTTTCGAAGTCACTTTTCGTTCGGCCATCCGCTGTGAGAATGCTACCTAAATACACAAATTCACTCACCTGCACCAAGTTCTCTTAGTTCACACTTATGTTACAAACTGTCATTTGCTTTTCCCTTAAAAAACTAACACCTCTGACTTTCCGACATTCGTCATTATATTGTTTGACTTGCATACCTCATACATTCTTGATACCAAGACTTGTAATTCGTCCGTACTATCTGCAACGAGAACTTCATCGTCCACGTAAAGCAGACAATTTACAGACAAATCACTCATTTTAGCACCAGCATTTATTCCATTCAGTTCTTTCGTGCTAAACTAAACATTGACATAGAAAAGCGCAATAAAATTGAGAATTGTTTAAAGAGTTATGGAAAGAGCATTGTTGGGAATCAGCATAGCGGACAGGTTGAGAAACACCACTATTGAAGCCAGAACAGTGTCTGACATCACCGGAAGAGTGGCAGTGCTAGAATGTTGCTGGGCAGGCCATTTCGCTCGCAGCTCTGACGATAGATGGACAAAACGCCTCCTGGGTTGAGGTCGTAGAACTGCGACTCGAAACCCAGGACGTCCCCAACTTCGATAGAGGTACGACATTAAAGAGACCGCTGGTACGACATGGATGCGTTTTGCCCAGGATCGACAGACATGGAAGCAGATGGAGGAGGCCTTCGTCTAGGAGTGGACGGATATAGGCTGATGATGAAAATTAAGTATTAAGTATTGAATATTGATAATAACGTCCGTTTCATATAAGTGTTAAGATGTTTTATGCTTGTGATACATTTCACTTTGATATGATATAATAAAAAAAAGTTATATTGTCCTAGCAAGGCGAAATACGTCACTCTCATAATATTTTATGTAACAAATAGAAAATTGTCATTTTTATTATTTTTCCATTTTTTCTTTCTTTTGCGATCTGTTTAAACAGGATATCAAATTTATTCCTTGATGAAGACGTCCAGCTCTCTCCATATATTTGGTGGTTGTCCTGGTGATCGACGGCCCTCGTGCTTCACGATCTTGTGAATCCTCGTTGGATCCGTCCTCTCTCTTCGTCTGTCTGTTTTTGCTTCGATTACGTAAGTCATTTTTCGTCAATATAAAATATTCATTGTTGTTGTTTCCATATAGCTTTATCTAATTTTTAACGTAATGGTATTAAAATATTATATATTTTTCTGATCAGTAACCTGAAGCTATATTTGCCAAAAGTGTATGTACATCACGTGTAATATACATATATGTATTGATTATGTATGTTTTGATTATGTCTAAAACAAAATCTGTTTATTTGAAAAACAAATTTTCAAAAAACAAAATGCTTCCTCATTTGACCCAGTTATAAAAATATGTCGTCCGCCAATGCAGTGTGTGGGTAGACATCTTTCGCCGAAGGTTCGTTTGCTAAAAACAAACCGAAACTCGTTTATCTTGAGCCGCACACGCACCCAGCATCCAGCCTGGTGCATTTCCTTTTACATCTTGGCTCCTCCATTCAGCGAGGCTTGTTTTTGTCTCCTGCGAGAGCGACCATTGAATCACAGAGGACGTGATTTATTGAATTATGAAGGTGTTCTTTGGAACACGTTTATTTAAACAAATGATATTAAATTTTCTAGCTGTCGCTCAATCAACATCGATGGATATAAATTAAATGTCAAATTAATCATTAAAAATAATATAAAAGAAAATTAAAAAGAAGACAACTAGAAATTTATAATTATGAAAGTGTTATAAACATTAATATAATATTAAGATGGTTTCTGTGATGAGATCCCTTAGACTTTAGACGAATAAATCAAACGTGATAATCCCTTAACAAGGCAAAACATGTCATTCCCATAAAATATAATAAATCTTCTATTGTTTCTTGAACAATGTTGTAAAACTCCATATTAAATAATTAATACGAATGAAAACGTCAGTTTTCTAGAAGTTTTATTATGTTTTATGGGAAAATTTGATAATGCCTTAGAAGAGCGAAACATGTCATTCCCATAAAATATAATAAATCTTCTATTGTTTCTTGAACAATGATGTAAACCTCCATATGTAATAATGAATACGAATGAAAACGTCAGTTTTCTAGAAGTTTTATTACATTTTATGGAAAAATTTGATAATGCCTTAGAAGGGCGAACATTTGATAATGCCTTAGAAGGGCGAAACATGTAATTCCCATAAAATATAATAAAACTTCTAGAAAACTGACGTTTTCATTCGTATTAATGATAAATCTTCTAGGTTTTACACTTCTTTCATTCTTATTAATTATTTCATATGGGAATGTAAATCGATATAAAACGTTCTCCCGATGATGAAGGCTTACACCTTCATCATCGGGATCATTTATATCGTTCTCCCGATGTCAAGAAAAATAAACTCATAAGTGGAAAAAAGTGTTTTAATTCATAAAAAAATCGTTATAAATTCTAACTAAACCTTCGAAACATGTCAAGAAAAATAAACTCAAAAGTGGAAAAAAACAGTGTTTTAATTCATAAAAAAATCGTCCAAATTTAAAAATTCCAAACCACAAATTGAGTGCTTCATATGAAAATTTAAACAGAAAAATATTTTTTGTATCCCTAAAGAAGCTCTAGCGGGAATGAAACCGGTTGATTATATAAATAAAGTGGTGCAAAAACAGTGCATACAAATGTTATAAATTATGTTTTATTGCTACATCACAAATTAAGCACTTCATACGAAAGAATATTTATAACGCTTATTTTGATGGAATAATTTATCCATTTAGCGATTTACAGATGCAATATTCAAGCAAACGGTAATAAAAAATCTCGATTCGTAAATAATAATTTGGCTTGGGGGCGAACATCCTCGCCCACCGCCTCCATTGGCTGACTACCGCCTTCTATGGACCACAGCCCCCGCCTTGTCTCTGCTAAACTGAGATCTACATAGCACATATCTCATTTTCTATTCAGACAATACTATAGTTTGGGAGATTTCATGAATGAAATAATATGAAATAACTACATTGAAAAACCCTAAACAAAAAATAGATAACAACATTTTGAATGTATACAAATTCTTGTAGACAAATACTGGATTTCACCCATTGCGGATAAATTATTTTTATTTTACAAGGATTAATTGTATCTCAATAGAGACGAAGATGCAAATTGTTTTTCTGGGAACAGAAGGTGCAAATTGTTTTTCAGAAGATGCAAATTGTTTTTCTGGGAACAGAACTAATCTTAATATAGATGACGCTAGTGTAGAGTGAACATAAAAATGCGAAAATAGGTGTACAAACCTACCATATATACAAGTTCCAAAAAGTTTGTCAGACGTGGTGGTCATAACGGCGGAATGGGGAATGTTGTTAAACGTGAAGCGATCGCTCAACCCAACCAATGACAGGTCATAAGTCCTGTAAGCGCCTCGGCCACCACCTTCTGTTCCCAGAAAAACAATTTGCATCTTCGTCTCTATTGAGATACAATTAATCCTTGTAAAAAAAAAAATAGATATTTAAAAAAATAGCGGAATATACAAATTAGAATGCAATGATTGCATCGCTGTATATACTCGTATAGGTCAAACAGGGCGTTCATAGTGAAAGCAGAGCGAATGAAAGTGTTATGAAAACATAATGAAAGTGTCATTAAGCTGGTTTGGACACAAGGAAAGAATGAATGAAGAAAACATTTTTAAGAGAAAAGTATGCATACTGTAAACGGATAAAAAATAGAGGAAGATCGAGGAAAACGTGGCACGATCATATTATTGTCGGCCGCGTGAGAAGTCGGGAAAATCGACGAGGTTGTATGACACTATTTATGAATGTAGAGAAATCGAAACTTGTATATCAGGAAATAACAGCGTAGCGATCCATTATTTCTGTCTAATCCTTCGGGGAGATGGCCTGATGCTTAAATATTAAGTAATTTTAGAACATTAAATTTGGTTAAAAATATATTATTTACTGTTAACATTTAAAACACTGTTATAATATCACAATTTATTTTTATTCACCGAGAGTGTCGCGACAGCTGTTTCGCCAACGGATGTTAGCATCATCAGGTGTTACAATAAACTATTTAGTAGTTTATTGTAACAGTAATAGTTTATTGTAACACTTGATGATGCCAACATTGGATGGCGAAACAGCTCTCGCGCATCTCAGTGAATAAAAAGAAATTGTGATATTAAAACAGTATTTTAAATTTTAACAGTAATAATGTTGAAGTATCATAGTCACAAATGAGGAGGTTCTCCAAAGAATCGAAGGAGGAAGGCACCTGCTCAGGACCTTGTCCGAAAGGCGTGCAAGATGGATCGGCCATGTAATACGTCAAGAAGGCCTCTTGCATGCCATAATGGAGGGTATGACCGAGGGGACAAACTCTAGGGTACGCCCACGCCGAGAGTACCCGGAGGACCTGTTGGTGGACGTGCGCTGCTCATCATATGCTGATTTCAAAAGAGCCGCACAAGACAGGGAATAATGGAAGAGGAGAATAGAGGAAATTGCTACAAACTAATCCCAGGATTGAAACCAGAGAAGAAGATCATAGTGTTTCGGCCAAAACAATGGACTATTTAAAAATATATTCTTTAGAAGGACGTGTATAGTCCGAATCAAGTTTGTGAGAAGTGCAATACATGTTTTGAATATGTAATTTTTATTTTAGTTTTAAAAAAAAAATCCCGTGTAAACACGGGTAGATATGTCACGGGAAGATATCTTTGACCATAGAGTAAATAAGACCAGGTACAGTAAACACCGACACATAGTGTTCGAGCGTGAACCAGTCTTCCAATGACGTCATGTTTGCAGTCCGCCTACTCGCCTGCGGTCGGAACACCTTCAACTCCTTAACAGGACATAGTCAGTTCTGTCACAACACCTGATTCATAACATGTTGCCAGCAGCGCGGGACGCCAACGCGGCCATACCGATTCAACAAAAACTCCAAAGCTGCATTAACCGTAAAAATAAACACATTAATATCTTCATTATGTTATGATAGATTTTTGTCAAGTTTGATATGCTGCGGTGGTTTAATCATCTCATTGACTGCCCCATTTGTTGGGTTTAGACTTTATTTTAACCGCAAGATAAAATGTCTCAAAAAGTTCTATGCAAACAGAGTTTCAGATAAATAATCCGTTTATATTATGATATCAATTTACGCAATCAAATCTACAGATAAAATGTTTTTTTATCTGATTTTTAGGCTATTTCAAAATCCAAGATTAACTACAACTGCAGTTCTTTTTATACAAGTCATCAGAACCCAATTACTGTATACATTTTTTTAGCTGTCATATTGATTCTCACGACACGTGATAGTGTGAAAAAAATATCTCACAATGCCTTTGGTCTAAAACTCCAAATCCTGCAAAATAAGGCTATCCGTTTATCGCTTGGTGCGCCTTCATGGACCAGGATCACACAACTGCACCTAGAATCGGGAATCCCGATGATAGATGAATTCATTCTGAAACTTGCGGAACGTTTTTACAAGGGACTCCCTTCGCATCCTAATCCCACAATAAAAAACCTCTCAAATTACGACCCAAACACCTCCAGCCGCCATAAGCGCCCAAAATCGATCCTCCTTCAGAGGAACACTCCGGGCCACACAAATCATGCCTCCGCATAAACTAACAACCCACCAAATCACCATCCAACAATGTTCCCATCAGACGTAAGAGGAATAGCCACATGAGACGAACCTCTGTAAGCCAGAAGATCCAAGTCCAAGTCCAAGTTCAATTCACGTGACAGTTAAAATGGCGATAGACTCAGCTATCTATTACATGTCATTAGAAAAAACTGTTAAAATAAAAATTACAGTTTTTATATATTAACCTGTTGTATACAAAAATAAGGAAAGCAACGGGAAACTACCACATTATAAAGGTCCAAATGACATCCCAAGGAGCAGAAAATATGTTAACTGACCTCACTGCGAATCAATCCCTAACATTGAAACTAAGAAAAAATATAATTTATAATTCCGCAGCGTTAACGCCATATCTGTGAGTAACCTGTGAGTAAGAAGGTTCCAACTGACAAATGTAAAAAGCTGAGAAAAATGAAGTCAAAGTTTTGTGGGTTTCGGGTGTGTATCTTGGAATAAAAGGGTTTAATTCCAATTTCCAGAGATTCTTTTACCGAGAAACGTATAAATTTTGTCTGGCAACAGTTGGAATAATAAAGTTCTAAGTTTAAATGAATCCTTCTTCAGTGAATCGTGTGTTTTGAATGATCAGATGGAACTTGATTATTTTCCAAACATCAAAATGACGATACTTTTACGTGTTTTTTTTAATTGTACGTATAAATAAGGTTAGTAAAAACCCTTTTCACGAAGAAAATTCAAATGTGAAATTTTGTTAGTTGGAACCCTCTTACTCAGGTGACGATATGTAGGTACTCGTATATCAAAAAGCTATATTTTTTTCATATTTTTTTTTAAATATATCAGAATCGCGTTCACTTATTTGGAGTAGAGATAATATTGATTAAGTTTCTCCGAACGTAAAGTACTTACTTGAATAATTAGCATTTAATTAATTATGTAAACTTAACTCCATTTACCTTATAAGTTGCCGTTTCAATCAGGTTTACGAGAAAAGCTGGATGCAATTGCGCAATCATATAAAATAAGTTGCCTTTTATGGCTTTCCATGCATGCATTCATAAGGATATTTTTTTCATAGACTGGAATACAAAACAAGTCATTGAATTGCAAAATAGCAGTAAGATTAATTTTAAAACATTCAATCATATTATGAAATAATATGTTTATTTGGTGTTCACCACAAAAAATACAAAAATATAATATACGAATATTTGGTAAAAATACCGATTGAATCAAGATAAATTGTAAGTAATTTTTCTTCTTCTTCCTCAGCCTATTGCCGTCCACTCTTGGACAAAGGCCTCCTCCATTCGCTTCCATGTCACTCTGTCGTGTGTAGACTGCATCCAGGTTATTGCTACATATCTGTTCAGATCATCCTTCCACCGTAGTTGCGGTCGCCCTGCACTTCTCTTCGCCGTCCACGGTCTCCAAGTCGGCAGTCTTCTTGTCCATTTTTCGTCGGAGCTTCTGGCTACATGACATGCCCATTGCCATTTTACAGTCGCCACCCGGTGGATGATGTCAATGACCTTTGTTTTTTTTTTGTCTCACCGTATCGTTTCTGACTCTGGCTTATTCCTAACATGGCTCTTTCCATGGCTCATTCTCGGCATTTTGTTTGGATAATGTTGCAGTTTCAAGACCATAAGTACCAACTGACAGAACACAGGTTTTTAAGTAATTAATACGAATTAAAAAACATTTATTTTGTTATCTAGAAGTTTTATTATAATTTATGGTTCTCTCTCTTAGCTCTAGCTCTTAACCCTCTGGCACGAAGCTCGTCATTCATTTTAATAAAAATCACTATCATTACAGACTTCCAATTCCAGATCGTTTGCAATTACAATAGAGTAAGGAATCATAAGACTTTGAAGTAGAGCGCAGAGACGACGTCGCAGAGAGAAGGAGGAGGAAAAAGGAGAAACCACTTGGAGACGGCAGCACTACAAGCGGCTTCCCCTGCCCCAGATGCCCCAGAATGCGTGGGTCCAGTATCGGGCTCTTTAGTCACACGCGGACCCACAACCGTGAAGGACACGAGGGACAGCCAATGATGATGATGATTGTGGCTAGTACCATAAAAGATCACCGCGGCGCTACAATCGCCGAAATCTCCCAGCGTTCATAGTGTGGCAGGTCAGATAAATACTCCCACCTATCCTCCTATCCTGGCACTCCGGTGTTGGCGTACCCTTAGAGTACGTCTATTTTCAAGAGAGTCCAATGATTGAAAACTTAGGGCAGATAGAATATAAAATAGAGGAGTGATCTGTCACTTTTTTACCCATTTGCAGAAACGACGTGACGGTAAGTAACTTAGAAATTTAAAGGTAGTGCTAATTATATCCCAACTGGTTTCGTTTAGAATAATTAAGTGTTTTATTAATGCCAAATAACATCCTTGAGAGTATGGTGATCTTGAAAAATTATACTTAGAAATCGTTTCTATTTAATTGAGAGAATCTAATCGTAGAAATACAGATCCCAGGTTTATAAATACACGAATGTTATTGATATTAATTCATATTCAGCCTCGATCAAGGTAAGCCAACACCTACACGATGTGAATCATTCATTCTAACGTGTTTATGCATACTTATTAAGGACCTTTCAACAATATTACACGTTTCTAGACATTTCTTTTTTGTTCCGTAATAGAAAATTTGATAGAAAAAAATGTAACGAATTCAATTTAATATAATAATAACATATGGCGTCGAAGCAAGGGCAGACACAGTAAGGACCAAACAAGTTTTGAGGACTTCCGAAATGAAGACACTGAGGACGATAGCAGGCAAGCAGCAGAGATCGAGTGAGGAACGCCAGAATAAGAGAGATATGTGAGGTTGAGGATATTATAAGTAAGTCTTCTTCTTCGTCTTCTTCCTTGTCGTAGACCTATGTGGTCTGTTCTCCAGAGTATTGCTCCTCCTGTGAGGTAGATTTCCAGCTGTCCTTCCATCTTTTAGGAGGTCTTCTACGAGGACGCGTCCCATGAGGCTGATTATGCAATGCAATATAGGGGAGTCTGGTGGTGTCCATTATTTGAACATGACCGTACCAGTCCCCTTTTCGCTGTCTGCTCCATCTTATAATTTCCTCAACTTCACATATCTCTCTTATTCTGGTGTTCCTCACGCGATCTCTCAGTGTCTTGCCTGCTATCGTCCTCAGTGTCTTCATTTCGGAAGTCCTCAAAACGTGTTTGGTCCTTACTGTGTCTGCCCTTGCTTCGACGCCGTGTTATTATTGGTCTTACGCATGCTTTATAGATTCTCATGGCCATGTATTGTAAGTACAAACTTGTAAGTAAGTACAAACATAGCCCTTGTAAGTACAAACATATATTATTGATATTTGAAGAACTTAAATTCTTGCAAAATCCAACTCGTATTGAGAATCGTGCAAGTTTGAGTTTCAGATAATCGATTCATCCAATTCATTGTATCAAAAGAGTTCATAAACGATGCGTGAAATTCACATTGTGCCTGAAATCGATTACTGTTTAAAAAGTAATTAGATTTAAGTACTGTTATCACGCATGCTTCATTCAAGTTGTTAAGTGGTACTGGGCCCCGCTGTCTTCCGCCCTCCTGGCTTCCCGCCCTCGCTCGAACCCGCCCCCGTCTAGATTGCCGCCTGCCACCCACTCCACTGTCCAACTGTTCTTTAGAATTATGGATATATCAATGAGCATTTATTATTTATAAAATGGTGAGTATATCATATCTAATAACTTTCTCTTTGTTTTGATATGTTTTAGAAATATGTATGTAAAAGAAATACAAAAAACATTATTAATTGAGTCTTCTATTTTTAAAACTTCTTACGAATTTTGTAATTTTAAGCTGACAGCTGCATAATGATGCTTTCTCCAGCTTAACGGAGAACCAATAGAACATGTGCACATATGTAAGTATCTTGGCAATGTGATAACATATAGCATAGATCCCGAAAAATAAGGGAGGTGCAGAATAGAGATTGTGAGGGCTGCATTCAATGATATGATATCATTCTTCTGCAAAGACAAAGTTTAAAATTGAGAGAGAGAATGGTCAAGAATGGTCAATTCGATCTATATTGCTAGACGGAGTAGAGACATGGACCCTCAAATTATACACAATGAACCGTATAGAAGCATTTAAAATGTGGCTCCATTGCAGAATATTGCACATTAAATGGACTGATATGGTCACCAACACTGAGGTGTTGCGAAGAGCTAGAGCAGAGAGATAATAATTTTCAAATATAAAGATAATAAAATGGTTTATTTGGGACACATTATCCACATAGGACACATATATATTAAAAATATAGTTTGCTGCTCCTCATAATGAAAGGAAAGATTGAAGGTAGTTGCGTTGTGGGAAAACGGCAGATGTCCTGGCTGAGAAACATCAGAGAGTGGACCGGTATCCGAGGGGTAGGTGAAGTGTTCTTGCTAACACAAGACAAATAAGCTTTCGCCAGGGCGATAGTCGACATCGATCGAAGATCTGACGATCCGTGACACAGAAATTATGTCTACCGAGATGATGAGATCCAAGTGTCCATCTTTCTATTTGGTGGTTTTCCAAGTGGACGTTATCTAGATTTGGATTTTGTTAGTGATTGTTCTTTTTCTTCTCCGACGGTACAACCCTTGGTGGGTCTTACAAGCCTCCTTTAAGAAACGTCTCCATCCTGTCCTGTCTCTTGCCACTACCTCCCAGTATTGCTGCTCCAGGACCCAACAATCTGCCACGGTACCATCCAACCATCGTAATCTCGGCCTGCCGACGCTTCTTCGCTCTTTTGGTGAGCTCCAGATTCCCCATGCGGTGTAAGTGCCCTAGCCAGCGCTGTCTGTTAATCTTTATAAACTTGACCACGCTGACGTCCCGGTATAGATTGTAGAGCTCTTTGTTGTGTCTCCTTCTCCACGTCTGACCATCCTTAACGGGTCCGAAGATTCTGCGGAGGATCATTCTTTCGTAGCAGTTCATCTTTATTTCATCCCGTTTAGTGAGTGTCCAAGTCTCCGAGGCATATATTAGAACTGGTCTAATCAGCGATTTATAGAGTGTGGTAAGTGACTGTAAAATATATAAATTATTTTCCTTTTGATAAAAACGAGAGCCAACACAACTAAAATAAAAACCACTGCTTAGAAGTAGAGAAAAGAAGATTTACTGGGGAAACAGCTGAGGGACAGAATCAGAAACACTATAACACGGAAGATATTGTAAGATGTGGTAGGAAAAGGAGTCGATTCTGGCGCAACCACATGGAGAGAATGGACTACAGCAGACACCACAAATGGTATCAAATAACATGCAAGAGGACAAATAGGTGGTCAGCCAGTTGGAGTACGATTTCTCAATCATTGAAAGAGATTCTCGAATTGACCACAAGATAATGAATAATATGACGCTAACTAACTAACCATCACGCCGTTTTTAGGAAGGGCAGGCAGAGAGGATAGACTGCCACACTGTTCTACCCTGACCTAACTATCGCGCCTCTACTACATTCACACATCGTGACATGCACGCTCGTCGATTGTTCCTACTTTTAAAATGGCCGCCTTTTCGTAATTGATTTATTTGGTTATGCCATGTATTCTTTAGCCTTCCTCGACTTATTTTTCCATTCACACTACTTTTTTCTTTTTTTTTTCCTTGTATAGGTACAACAGGTTGTTTGAACCCACTTACTGGACACAATTTATTTTAGCTATTATATTGATTCTTATGACATGTGATAGGTAGCCAATCTATCGTAATTTTATTGCCACGTGAATTCTACACCAGACCAAAGACAGCGTGACAATCACACTGCCATCGCCGGGAATCGAACCCGGGACCTTCGGAATGGAAGTCAGCTCTTACCACTCTGCCACGAAGATCGACAAATATTTGTATATATCTTTATAATCAATCTTACCTCATCCATTTGTTTCATATGTCCAAATCATCTTAGTGACCCTTTCTTATAATAATTTTATTTATCGCGCATTCATCCGTCTTACATTCCTTTCCTACTTCATCATCATATATTCTTAGTGACCTCATTTCTACTGCGTTTATCCTACTTTCATCCTTACTCTGACAACTTCAAGCTTCACTTCCATACAGAAGGGTCGGCACTAGAACTCCTTTGTGCACTACAATCTTTGCTTCAGTCAATGTATTTCTACGAGTATTTGCGGTAATGACTTTTAGTGCACCATTTATTCTGTTAAGCGTGAAGCTTTTAATAAACAAAATAACAAATCGAATATTTAAACAACGCCACAATGTTTTGAGATTTCGTCTTCTTCTTCTTCTTCATTTAATAGATCTGACGATTTGTGACACAGAAATCATGTCTCGTCGGATGATGAGATCCAGCTGTCCCTCCATCTCTTAGGCGGTTTTCCAGGTGGGCGGAGGGGATTAATAAGCGGCTGTATATGCAAGTTTGTCACCATCCATTCGGACTACATGGTCCCTCCAGTATCTTCTTCTGGATCTACTCCACTGGATGATATCCTCTATTTCGTATGATTTTCTTATGTCTACGTTGCGGACACGATCTCGGAGAGTTTTTCCAGTAATTGATCTTAGGACCTTCATCTCTGATGTTCTTAGTAGTCCCTTGGTTCGCACAGTGTCGGCCCGCTTCTCTACAGCATACGTCATCATTGGCCGATGATAGGTGAGATTACGTATCGAAACTAAACATTCTACAATCTTAGAGATATAATTTTATTTTATATATAACCTCGCACAAGCAATATATTTGAATAAATACATGAGGTGCTGGTGTAAGAACAAACATTACTTTTGCCATATTCTCTGATAATAACACCTATTTATCTCGTACTCCATTATTTGCAGATTTTACGACATGACCGTTTTGTATTATAGGACATATTGCAATTTCTACTTCACCCACTCGGGCAATCCAACCAACATGTGCGCGGCCCGTGAATATTATTTGATGGAATAGGATTATCCCACACACAATTGAAAAAAATACGGCGTTCCATACGAAATAAACTGTATATAGTATAGTCGTTCTTGTTTTTACGCCTGCTTACCTTACGTAACGTTATATTCAGTCAAATGGGTCAGGAAGAATATTCAACTTTAATCCTTGGCTCTTTCCAACGGCTTTTTCTTGAGTATGCACGGGTTTGACTCATTTATGAAAGAACTGAAAGGTTTGGATTCATTCATTCATTCATTTATTCATTTCTCGGCGCCACTTCCCGGTGTGGGACTTGGCCTTCTCCACAACGGTTTTCTACTGACTTCTGTCTCTGGCCATCTCTATCTATTCCCCAGCTCTCTGGTCATCTTTTCCTCGGTCTGCCTCTTGGTCTCTTTTCGCGGGGCACCAGACCAACGAACATGAACTACAAGCTTTGGTGTCTAGTATGTATGAGGTAAGCAAGCGATACGATTTGATGATGAATGTGAATAAGTCCAAGGTAATGATTTCCGAAAAAAAAGAAAACACGACAGTTCGTAACATTAGTGAGAATGGAGAAAATCTGGAACAAAATAGGTCAAATATATAAAAAAAAAACAGCGTTGGCTAGGGTTTTCTTAAAAGTGAAAATCGGGACGCATTTTTATTTTGAATGATGTCGATGGCGATCTTTTTTTTTTAGCTTATCAGCGACTTCCGATGAGTAGAATTCGGCGGCGACTTTTTAAATATATTTTTTAGCTCATCTACGATGTCCGGCCAGCTAATGAGTTAATAAAAAGGTCGCCAACGATTTCAACCGACCAATTTTCACGACTGAGCTAAAAATAATTTCTCCCGCGGGTCCGTTTTTCGCTATCCCTGCCTTATGACATTCGATTTACAACCACCAAATCACATCTCCGACAATGTTTCTAATAGACGTAAAAGGAATAGCCAATAGAGCTGAACCTTTGTAAGTCTGAAGATCCAAGTTCAATATACTTCTAAGGTATTCAAATCTGTTTGAACCTTTTAATCCAGTCAATCAAGTCGAAAGCATAACGTTAAGAGTATAAATATAGTAAGTTAGCGCTCAATTACCCATAGTTTATAATCGATTTTAGGTACCTTTCTTAAATACTTAAACGATTTACTTAGAAATTTCTGACGCACTGTATGATGGTGAAAAATTGATTGTGAATTGTGTACAGCTGTTTGAACCAAAGTACATGAACAGAAAAAACAGTTGATTAGATACACATTATTGGTAGAGTTATAGGGCCTTTGAATGTAGGAATTTACATCGCGTGCCAAATGGCTCAGCAAAGTGAACAAACACATACAAAAACACATCTATTATCATCCGTTATACATAGCTATACCCAAATATAAAACACGAATCTATTGAAATCGATTTGATCTATCGATGATAATGAAAAACGAAACTGTATGTGCGAGTTACCAACTAAATAAAAGGGTAAGTTGTTATTCATTTTGTTTTGTTGGGTCAGGTTAGTTTGATTTTGTTTCTATTTAAGCTAGAATGAGTTAGGTTACGTGAAGATTATGTATACTTCTTCTTCTTTATCGTTTTCTCTTCCACTGCTGATGACATACGATGACATACGGAGCCGAGACGTGGACACGACGAAAGGTCTAGTCTACAGATTCAAGGTCGCCTAACGCGCCATGGAAAGAGCCATGCTTGGAATTGAGGGACAGATTCTAATTTTGCCACCTTGAGGAACAGATTTAGAAACGATTTTTTTCGTCAACAAACCAAGGTGACTGAGGTGGCTCTGAGGATGGGCGGGCTGAAGTGGCGATGGGTTGGCTATATCTGTCGGAGAACCGACGGCCGATGGGGGAGACGGGTTCTGGAGTGGAGACCGCGTACAGGATTCCGCAGAGTTGGACGTCCTCCTGCCCGCTGGACCGACGATAAAGAGGATTGCTGGACCTAGATGGATGGGAGCGGCAATGGATAGGGGGCGGTGGCGTGCTTTGGGAGAGGCCTACATTCAGCAGTGTTAATACTTAAAAAAAAATAAGGAAGATATTGAATTTCCAATAAATAGGTGCCATTTTCCACCATTTTGCTGTATATGTTCTACTACAGTACTATCCATTTTACTATATTTTACTATTTATTTATTGTTTTTCTAATTGTACTGCATTGTTTCTTTTTACGTTTTTTTTTTATTGTTCTTATATTTTTTAATGTCTTATGTTTTTTTCTAACAATATTGTATGTTTTTACTTATTTATTTAAAAATTGTTTTATTATTATTATAATTTTTTTAAATTGTATAATAATTATGAACGAATTGTAAAATGATATAACTGAAATGATTATGATTTTTTATAATAAATTGAAAAAAACTAAATGTTCCCCGACAAATGAGGTAAAGTTTACCACAGAAAATGATATCAAATTAGACGTAAAAACTCGGATAAATTCAAGGATACCATAGAAATGAGTAATGAATATAATAAAGTATTTACCTAGAATTGCGTGTTCATAAAAGTTTTGCAAAAGTGACAAATAGTGATGTCATAAATTGGTTTGTTATAAACTAATAACTCGGGAATATTATAAAACTTCTACTAAAGAAGGTTGGAATGGAAAATATTAATAATGAATGGTTGCTTGTGTCAGATAAAACTTTTCACTTTCATTTAAAAAAAATGAGAATCTTTAAAGCACGCGTAAGACCAATAATAACATGGCGTCGAAGCAAAAAAGGCAGACACAGTAAGGACTTCCGAGATGAAGACATTGAGGACGATAGCAGGCAAGATACTGAGAGATCGCGTCAGGAACACCAGAATAAGAGAGTTGAAGATATTATATGATGAAGCAAACAGCGAAAAAGGGACTGGTAGTCATGTTCAAAGAATGGACACCACCAGACTCCCTTATATTGCACTACATAATTGTGCAATATAAGGGAGCAATATATTGCACCTCATGGGACTCGTCCTCGTGGGAGACCTCCTAAAAGATGGAAGGACAGCTGGGAGTCTACCTCACAGGAGGAGCAACATTCTGGAGAAAAGACCACATAGGTCTACAACTATTTGACACACGGAAATAATGAATAAAAAATAATGATAATGAAAGTATATGTTAACGATGTAAACGGAACATGAAATATAGGAATGTCAAATCAAATCAATAAAATATTTAATATCGGCCACCCGAGGAGTCGGAGAAATCGATTTGGGTGCATGACACGATGTATGAATGTGGTGGAATAAGTATGTCAGGAAAAAAACAGTATGACGGTACATTTTTCCCTACCCTTTCGGAGAGACGGCGTGATGCTTAGTTAGTTAGTTAACATAACATATTTGATAAGGTATTGTAATATTTTCATTTTTATTTCTTAAAGAATAACGTTAAACATTCATCTCTTTCATTTCTAAACCACGACCATAATCTTCCTTATCAATATTGACCCTTTACCACCAAGTTATCCACCATCATTCAGTCCTTTACCCCTCCCGCAATCAATGCGTATAAAAATAAAAAAATCCTCCCCGATAGTCCACTACGTACTCCGCCAAACAAAATGGTCTCACGCAGGATGATATCTCTTATCACAACTCCATCCAGGCACTGCTCCTCTTATCTTCCCCTCGAGAACAGACTTTTTTATAAATACAATCCCAACCCTAACTGGTCTTCCATTTCTTGACAATAATGTAAGACTTTATCATAAACCATAAATCCCCCCTCGCCCTCTTTCGGAGAGACACTCCGGTCCATACATTTAGCCCCATCATAAAACAACTACCAAATCACATTTCAACAATGTTTCCTACAGACGTAAGAGGAATAGCCATTAGAGCTGAACCTCTGTAAGCCAGAAGATCCAAGTCCAAGTCCATATTTAGTATTAAATATTTATAAAAAAAACGCAAGTTAAACCTTTTAGTTTTGTAATATATTATTCATCTTGCTAGGGCAATATAAAATAATGCCATTATATCCAATAATGCTCTAGCAAGGTTATACATGCCACTCTAACATAACATAATAAAACTACTAGAAAAATTCTTTTACATAAACTAACTAACTTACCATCACGCCGTCTCCCCGGAGGGGTAGGCAGAAAGAATGGAACGCCACACTGTTCTGTCCTGACATACGTCTCTCGCTTCCTCTACATTCATACATCTTGTCATGCACGCACGTCGATTTTCCGACTCCTCACGTGACCGACATTCAATATTTGATTGATTTGATCTTGCCACGCTTTCCTCGGCCTTCCTCTATTTCTAACTCCGTTCACGCCGTTTACATATACCTTCTTTACCATTCTGTCTTCACTCATTCTTTCCATGTGTCCAAACCATCTTAATGACCCTTTCCTTATTTTGTTCATAACACTTTCATTCGCACCACATTCACTTCTTATACTTGCATTTGTCACTCTATCATATACAGATTTGCCACACATTTGTCTTGGAGATCTCATTTCTACTGCATTTATTCTACTTTCATCCTTCTTTTGCCAGTTCATGCTTCACTTCCATACATAAGGGTCGGCACAAGAACACCATTGTGCACTGCCATCTTGGCTTTTTTGGATAGGCTTTTGTTTGCGATGACAACTTTAAGTGCACCATTTATTCTATTGCCTGCCCCAACCCTTCTTTCAATATCCTTCTCCACCCTCCCATCCTTTGTAAACATACTTCCTAAATAAACAAATTCATCCACTTGTTCCAGATTTTCACCGTTTACACTAATGTTGCAGACTGTCATGCTTACTTCTTTTTCGAAAATCATTACCTTAGACTTATTCACATTCATCATCAAATCGTATCGCTTGCATACCTCATACATACTAGACACCAGGGCTTGCAGTTCGTACAGCTTTTACATTGTATTAAATAAATAATTTATTTATAGAGCAAGTAATATATTTTTCTAGGAAAAAATAAACCGAATCCTGTGAATTTGATATTTAAACATCGTCATTTTATTTAATAAAAGCAAACGACACAAAAAGTTGTTGGAGCGACAACTAAGTTTGACACCGGATGTTCTAAAACTTCGAATCGAATCGAAAGAACCGAGTCGCGTAAAGAAATGGAAAGGAAATAAATAATGTCAGCGGTTAGGATCGATGTAAATCATAGTGCATGAGTTTTAATATAAAGCCCCAACCACAATGTTATAATGTTGGATAAGTAGAGGACACACAGATTTATGAATAATGGAACAATTACCGGGAAAAAGTTTCATACGAGTTGAATTAAACGAAGTCTACCTTGGCACGGTTTGCTTTTAAGGAAACATAGTAGTGTGAACGTCTGTAACTCTGTGGCATATAAAATATTAACTTTTTTATATGCTCTGCAAATAACTGAATACGTAAGATTCTGGGTAATTCACGTATAATAATATAGGGTGTTTTTTATAGGTTTGGTTACAATCAAATCAAATCAGTTTATTTTCTCAAAAGATATTACAAACAATTTTTATAGTTTAAGACATCTATTGAGAACAGGTAAAATATAACAAATATATTATATAATACCAGGAACGCATGAGAGATGGTTCGACATTAGGAATACAAGATACTCTCCAAGTTAAGAGTATTTGTCTTCTGAACGTACTTTCACGAATATGAAAGACATCGATCTCCGAAGCGATCATGTTCAGCAGTTTGATTGCTCTCCCCACCGGCATCACCAGAGGCAGGTTGGTTCTGCATGCTGGGAGATAAAACAATCTGTGCTGACGCTGTCGAAGATAACCATCCGGAACATAAAGATGGATAGCCCTCCTATATATCTGAACTTTGTGTTGCTGATAGCCCTAACTTGCGGCAATCTACGCTTCGATCAGCAAACTCCTCGGCAATAGGCAGATTAGTTGAGCCAAAGCGCAACCCCCGGACAAATTTCGGAGATCGGGCCTTCGCAGTGGCAGGTCCGTCCGCCTGGAATATGCTTCCTGCACGCCTCAGATGCATTGACAATCCGACAGACTTTAAATCTCACCTAAAACCCCACCTTTTCAAAATATCCCATAAAATGTAAACAACGGTTATCTGATTGCTGGTGTCACATGCAGCTCTCATGACTAAAAACATTGTCAAAGCGCCCTTGAGGTGAGCTATTCACGAAAACGGCGCTATACAAATTAGCCTAATTATTATTATTATTATAAGATGACGGAATTCTCAAAGAATCCCCTGATAAGTCTGAAGAAATGGGTAAGTGTGCACCCATCCCTTTTTATCTGTAAACTATTGGTCCCCAGCATGCCCAAGAGGAATGCAGTGGGATAAAGCCACGGATAGCTACCAAACTCTCTCATGTAGAGATATCTCAGAAATCTTTTCTGAACCCTCTCTAACATGAGCGAGTATCTCGCCTCGTGGGGACTCCATATCACCGAGCCACACTCGAGCCGGCTCCGGACCAATGAGTTATACAAAATTCGCAAAACATAGGGATTCTTGAAAACTCTACAATACAATTCATTGGTTCGGAGCAGACTCGAAAGTGGTTCTGTGATATGGAGTCCGCGCGAGGCGAGATATTCCCTTATGCTGGAGAGGGTTCAAAAAAAAATTCTGAGGTATCTCTACATGAAGGAGTATGTTAGCTATCCATGGCTCTATCCCACAGCGTTTCTTTTGGGAATGATGGGGTTTAATTCTCTGCAGCTTCGAAGATACGGGTTTCTCTTAACCCATTTCTTTAGATTAATTAGGGGATATTTTGAAAACTCAGCTGTGCTGGAGGATGTAGGTCTTTTTGGTCCCGACAGATATCTCCGACAGCGCCAGCATAGATTGTTCTTTCTCCCGGCCGCAAGAACCTTCTAAATAATAATGCCGGTGGGAAGAGCAATCAGTTTACTGAACAATATTACCTCGGAGATCGACGTCTTTCATATTAGTGAATGTACGTTCAGAAGAAAAATACTCTTAACTTTAGAGAGTATCTTGTCTTCCTAAAGTTGAACCATCTCTCATGCATTCCTGATTCTTTACCCTTTCTCAAATAAACTGTTATTATGTTTGTAATATCTTTTGAGTGAATATATAAATTCATAAACTCAAACTGATAAACTAAACTAGCAACATTATAATAAAATAAATTGGATAATTTATAGAGCGCCCTTTTTATGAATTACTCATCTCAAGGGCGCTGTAGAAGATGCTCCGATTTATCAACAAGATAAATAAAATAAAAATAATAATGATTTTCATACTTTAGTACGAAGCACTAATTTTTGGGGTGGCGTTATGAAATATGATTTAAATAGGTACATTAAACAGTAAAAAGCTATTCTCTCTAATGAATTCCGAGATTTAGCTAAGATTCCAAAGACAACATTTGCACCATCTTAAAGAACATTGTGTTATATAATTTTTATTTTGATATTTTATTTTATATCATTGTATTTTATATAATTTGTTTTAGATTTATTTTGTTGACGTTGGACGATCGAAGTGTGCGCGGGAGATGCCGATTGGTGGCGATGAGGTTCGCAACACATCACACCGCGTCTCTCGCGTATGCGAAAAGAGAAGGATGGAGTGCCACATCGGAGGCTGGCAGTCCATTCTTTCTGCCTACCCCTTCGGGGAGACGGCGTGATGGTTAGTTTAGTTTTAGTTTATAATAATTAAATAAATTGTTATAAAAACAAATTAAAAGTGTTTTAATATTATATTTTATGTATTTTTTATTAATTTAAATATCAGATATACGAGTACGCAGATGATATTCAAATTTATTAAAAAAATTAGATATATTTTGATGACCATTTTTTAAAATTCAGATAATATATGTTTTATAAAAACAGTGTGAGTGAAAACAGATAATGTATAAGACCAAGGAAAACATGGCATGACCAAAAAAATCAAATACTAAAAGACGGCCACATTCGAAGTCGGAAAAATCGACGAGCGTACATGTAACGATGTATGAATGTAGAGGAATCTAGAGGGGTATGTCAGGACAAAGCAGAATTGCGGCCCATTATCTCTACCTACCCCTCCGGAGAAACGGCGTTATGGTTATTAAGTTAGTTATAAAAAAAATTGGGTTTACACAGAATTAATGTGTTAAGATTTTATTTATAACTTTTTTGTAGAATCGAATAGAATCGTAATTGGTCAATTTACGTCAATCAATTAAATTCAAAATCAGATAAAATGAAAATTGAGTAATCCAATGGGTTTGACCTTTGTTATATAGTCTGTCATATTTCAAATTAATATAATAATGGCTTGAAAAGGCGAAATAAGTCAACTAACTAACCATCACGCCGTCATTCCGGAGGGGTAGGCAGAAATAATGGACCGTCACATTGTACTTTCCTGGCATACTTCTCTCCCTTTCTTTACAATTCATACATCGTGTCATGTACGCACGTCGATTTCTCCTACTCCTCACGTAACCGACATTTGATATTTGATTGTGCCACGTTTTCCTCGGCCTTTCTCTATTTCTAGCTCCGTTCACGTCGTTTACATATTTCTTCTTCATCATTCTGTCTTCACTCATTCTTTCCATGTGTCCAAACCATCTTAACGATCCTTTCAGTATTTTGTTCATAACACTTCCATTCGCACCGCATTCACTTATTTACATTTAAATCTCTATCATATACAGGTTTACTACACGTTCGTCTTAGAGATCTTATACTGCATTTATCATACTTACGAGTACATCATTCTTTTGCCAGTTACAGCAGTTTTGCCAGGCACAAGAAGAAAGTGTGATTGTCACATTGTCTTTGGTCTGGCGTAGTATTCACGTGACAATAAAATGGCGATAGATTGGCTACCTGTCACATGTCACGAGAATCAATATATCAGCTTAAAAAAATGTATACTGTAATTGGGTTCAAGCAACCTGTTGCATACGTAAAAAAAAAAAAAAAAAAAAAAAAAAAAAAAAAAAAAAAAAAAAAAAAAAAAGTCAACCATAATCTTAAAAAGTTATTATTTAACAATATGTAATAACGAGTTTGAATATATTTGATTGTGTAGTGTACAAAAAACATACATATTGGATTGATAAGGAAATATTACGTTTTGAAAATATTATTTTAATACTCACCAAAAAACAATCTTATACATCCATTATTTTGTATATAACCACAACATATTTTAATTATTTTATATTCACAATAGGTACATGATAACTTAAATTATTGGGAAACATATAACTGAATTTTTTACTCATGCTTTTGCGATCGGTGAACAGAAAACGAAAATAGCATCGCGACGGCGGACACCGCCGTTCGAAAGGCGTCGGAAAACTAAAACGAATTACACCCTTTCAGAGTCAACCCAGTGAAAAAGCTGTTCCATACAAATACCTAACGAGCGAGACAGGGTTGTCTATAATGTATAATACAAATATAGCCAGCTAAATGAAATCGACTTTTAACGACCAGAAAACAGTATAATATCCGAATAAATAACTTTTGTTTACCTATGCATTACCACTGTGAAACTCTACAAGGATTTTTCTAAAACATAAAAAAAACTAACTAACTAACCATCACGCCGTCTCCCCGAAAGGGTAGGCAGAAAGAATGGACTGCCACACTCCGATGCGGATAAAAAATTAACTACGTACTCCGCCAAACAAAATGGTCTCACGCAGGATGGTATCTCCTAGCACAACTCCATCCAGGCACTGCTCCTCTTATCCTCCCCTCGAGAACAGACTTTTTTTATAAATACAATCCTAACCCTAACTGGTCTTCCATTCCTTGACAATAATGTAAGACTTTATCATAAACCCTAAATCCCCCCTCGCCTTCTTTCGGAGGGACACTCCGGGCCATACATTTAGCCCCATCATAAAACAACTAACAAATCACATTCCGACAATGTTTCATATAGACGTAAGAGGAATAGCCATTAGAGCTGAACCTCTGTAAGCCAGAAGATCCAAGTCCATGTCCAAGTCCAAGGTTCCTGTTAAAAGCTGCTGTATCAAACTCAAAATAATCATGATGTAGTCCAACCTTCGATAGGAGAGGAACAAGAAGACGAAGAATATTGTTTATTAGTTCATTCATCTTCAGCGTTACTTCCCATGGTGGGTTTCAGCTTCCTTTAAGAAACGTCTCCATCCGGTCCTGTCTCTGGCCGCCATCTCGAAGTCTTGCTGCCCAAGTTTGCCACGACACCATCCAACCATCCAATCATAGCCCTATATCAGAAAACACAGCAACAAACATGTATACATTTTTATACGATCGTTAAAATTAGATTTAGTTACAAAATTGAAAGTGAAAAAATGTACCCAAGTTAATTAATAGACATAAAAAGTCATGTGACCGATGGATTACTTGTGAAGTCGGTGGGAGGTATAATTCTTTTTAAAACTTTACGGAAGACATGAAAGGGAAAAATAGACGTAGATTGATGGTTTGATGGAAAATAAATTAAAGGCGTTAAGGGAAAGAAAATTATTAGGAATTGAAAAACATTATCTATATACTCGTATACCTACACAAATATATGACGCCAATACTGGCAATTTTTATTTAATTGAATTAATAACTATGGTGAATCTTTTGACAGTTAGTACAATAAGTCATAAAATACCATAAAAATCAAAGTTTAGATATCTGGGAGTGGATCTGCTCAGTCAAAATGATCTTGTCAGTGAAACAATAGGACAAGTCGACAAGGCTTCGGCGGTATCAGGTTGTCTCAAGGATATAATATGGAAAAACAAGTATATGAGAACTGACAGTAAGGTCAGAATATATAAAACCTGCGTAAGGCCTATACTGACATATACCATTGAGACCAGAGCGGATACCACAAGAACGAAAGCTAAAGTACGGGTGGCAGAGATGAGGACGCTGAGGATGATAGCAGGAAGGACTATTCGAGATAGGGCGAGGAACACAGCTATCCGCGAGTCACACCATGTTTTCCTCTGGCTCTCTGTCCTCGGCTTGTATTTTCACTCACACTGCTTGAATACAACTTTTTAAATTCTTCTTTCATCCGTTCTTCCTATATGACCAAACCGTCTCAGGGATCCTTTTGTAATTTTACTAAGGATGCAATCATCTGTCTTACATTTCTGACATATTTCGTCATTCAGTATTATACTTTTCATCGATTTAATGATCTAATTTCTACGGCATTTATCCTACTTTCATCCTTTTGTTGCCAGCTCAAAGTTTCACGTTTATACCTAAGTGTTGGCACTATAACTCCATTATGTACTGCCATATTTGCTTCAGTGGATATAGGTATTTCTATTTGCAGTGATGACTTTGAGTGCGCCATTTATTTTGCGTGCCATGTATTTTGTTTTTTATTTTGTTCTCTAAATATTAAGTTTTCAAATTTGGCAGTTGTATAACATCTATAATCCAAGTAGAAAAATGAGCCTATTGAAACATTAGTGCCTTCTAAGTACTAAACAATATATAATAGAATAGTATTATTTGAAAATGACAGCGGTAAAATTTCCTTAAATAAAACATTCCTGTACAATGGCTGACGGTGGCACGGTCTATTTGACCTATACGAAAAGTTCGAAGTTCAAAATAAGTTCACACAACGACCTGCCCATGTAGAAGGTAGGTACCTACCTGCCTGGCATGATAATAAATATGAAATATTTACATGTCTCTCCGACAGAAAAATAATTTATACTACAAGATGATTAAGTAAATGTGGTAGTTATATTTAAAAATGTGTAATAAATTGATTTAACAAAACGCCATCTATGATTTTACAAAAAATAATCAAAACTTTATATAATGTATGCGATTATCGAAGGATATTTTTATAAAACACTGCTAAAACCAAAAAAACCTTAACGCAGTCCGAATTTGGATTTACCTATTTAGATTTGGTTAACAGTACCAAATTCTCAATTCTATGAAAACGGATCAAAATTGCAAATGGCTGCCATTGAATAAAAATATATTTTTAACATTATATCGACTAAAATGTATAATTCAATTGATTGGTAAAAAAAATATTATGCTACTAAAATAAGGTATTTTAATAATTATTGCTGCAAATAGGAAGAGCGTAATATTGCATACATAATTTATCTTTGATGAATCTTTTGGTAATTCTACAGTAAATCGTTATATGTACGTTATTTTTCAAAAACAATTTTTTTAAATAAAAATAATCAAAAAATATTTCGATCCTGCCAGGATTCGAACCTGGAATCTTCTGATCCGTAGTCAGACGCGTTATCCGTTGCGCCACAGGACCACAGGCGTGTCCTGTGTATATTGAGGTACATAAGCAAATTCATATCTATGGATAAAAACAGCATCTATGAGATATATTTGAAACTAAATTGGTCGAGTTCTTAGATAAACGTTTTAGAATATAACGAAATAAGTGATAAATCTAATTTCGTTTCTTTTCATAGATGGCATTAGTAAACGCATTAATATTATAATTGAAAAAATCATAGATGTCTCTAACATCGCATCTACAGTTGCGCAAAATGCTGCGCAGCTGTACACGGAAATAACAGCTGTTTTCCTTGGAGTGTGGCGCGTTAGGTTGTTCTAGAACGCTGTTTATTTTATTCATTTGCCAACGTTTGACGCGTCGAGATATTTGGGATCGCGTATTTTAAACGCAGATTACTGTTATTATTTTCCCCAAAACCCTTACAGTATTGGCTTTTTAAAGTGTGTGATATAAAGTAATAGCCCGTAATCGAGATCGTCTCGCGTTGGCGTTATGTTTGCACAATTGAAATTGAAAATTCGTAGATTGTGAAAGATAAATCAGTGTAGAAAGGGAATTGATATTGTGTGTGAAAGTGTTAGTGGCACGGCATTGATCGCGGTGAAAACTTACCGTGTGTTATAAAACCGTGAGCATAATCCGCCTGAGATATAACCACATAAAATGTCTGTAACCCCGTCTAGTTCGGCCCTCCGAGCCCTCGCTCTGGAGTACAAGAGTCTCCAGGAAGAACCCGTCGAAGGTTTCAGAGTCAAGTTAGTAGGAGAAGAAAACCTTTTCGAATGGGAGGTTGCAATTTTCGGACCTCCCGATACTCTATATCAAGGAGGATATTTCAAGGTAGGGAGCATTCTTTGTTTTCATACAAGTGTTATATTTTTGTTTACATAACCTCTCCGAATTGACAAATGTCTATTTTGAGTTTGGCATACATCTGAGTGCTCTGATTAAATCCGCCTTCTCGATGCTGTGAATCTATTTATTTATTTATTTTGTGTTCTGATTCGGTTATTCGTTTCGCTTTTGTCATTTCTCAATAGCGTCCTACCAACTGTCAAGCGCCCGTTTCAGCTTACAATGGTGAAATGACAGCTGAACATTTTTGGACTCCATTTGCTATTTGTAATCTGATAAATTATCATCTTTAATGTAAACGAAACGCTTCATCAACCTTGCAATCGCTGTAATGTGCCCAAATAATTCAAATTTAATCAAATCTTTTAAGAGGTGTACATAATGTTTAATACCTACCTGTAAACTATAAATAAAATGTTGAAAAATCTTTGTTATTCACTAGAATGATTAAGATATATTAGAAAGTTTCGTAAAAAATGTAAAATCTAAATTTAGAGCTAATAAAACAAGGAAATCAAAATGCCCAAACATAAAAGGACGATGAAGTTACCAAATCAATATTAAGTATAGGCCAGAAAATAACTTTTTTGTTCTGTGTTTTTGACATTGATCTGCTAGAAAACAGTACATTATACGTTTTTCAGGGTTTCTCCATATAATTAGTCAACATTTTTGTCAACTTCTATTTAAGTGTTTACAACATTGATGATTTTTTTATTGATTTATCTAATACATACTCATATACATATAAAATGATTCAATTATTTTAATCAGGCCTCAATTCACTTAGTTTTTTTTGTCATAAGTTTTATTACAGACAAAGAAGTTAAATGGAATAATGGTTATGAAGAAAAAAAAAAGTATTTTCTATTTTAGGATGGAAAAAATAAGCAGTTTAACTCATTTGTTTTTTTAAGGCATTTAAATTTCTTACCTAGATACACAGGTGATATGTTAATTTACAAATATTTTTCCTTATCCTCAAAAAGCAAATAATTACTAAAATTTGTAGGTCACTAGAGATTCTGGGTTAACGTCATTATACTTAATACCTAACAGTAATTATTTAACTAACTAACCATCACGCCGTCTCCGGAGGGGTAGGCAGAAAAAATGGACTGCCACACTGTACTTTCCTGGCATAATTCTCTCGCATTCTCTTCTATTGTTTTAGAGCTCTATTCGCATTGACTCTCTTTCTCTCAGGTTTCAATCCTGGGATTGGTTTGCAGCAATTTCCTCTATTCTTCTCTTCCATTCTTCCCTGTCTTGTGCGGAGCAGCGCACGTCCACCAACAGGTGCTCCAGGTACTCTCGGCGTGGGCGTCCCCTAGAGTTTGTCCCCTCGGTCATACCCTCTATTATGGCATGCATGAGGCATTGTCGTATTACATGGCCGATCAATCTTTCACGCCTTTCGGACAAGGTCCTGAGCAGGTGCCTTCCTCCTTCGATTCTTTGGAGAACCTCCTCATTTGAAATTTGGTCTCTCCAGGAAATTCCTAATAGTCTTCTATAACTACACATTGTAAAGTTATCATTGTCTTTTTTTTGGTTTGGAACGGTTGTTTTGTACTACCTGATTTTGTATCTATGGTGGATATAATAATTGTTTTAAATGTCTGTATTCTTCTGATGATATTGTTCTGCACTAGCTCACTCAATCCATATTAGAAGAAGTCTTGATATATGCTTTATAGGTTTAACCATTGGTTCATGTGCAAGAGGGTCTTAATAAATACTCTACATGTTTTATGTGCAAAATCTTTATCTGCGGTCAATAGATAACACAGCCTCTATGTTTCTTATTCATGGTACATAAACCAAGCATGCATATTGCTAATCTATGATAATAATAATAAAAATATTTATTATCAACCTTTGATAAGAAAATGTAGAATAAATGATGCATGCTTTTATCAGTTCTTTGTATCTGGATATAACATGTTTATGGTTACTTTTATCAGCGGCTTGTTTTTTTGTCCAAATACCATTTCCTTGTTGTCTATGACTGTTCATATTTTTTAGTGTTTTTTTTTTAATCATAATTTACTTTGTGGTTACAAATTATCAATGAAAAAAACAAATATTTCAATTGTAGATGCATTTGATCAGAACACGAGACAATGTGATTGACATTAAGAGTTCAGAATACTTTCAAGTATTGCCTTTTGAACGTAGTTTTATTATTATGAAATTTATTGATCTTCAGATTAAACGTGCTTAGCTGTAGGTTTTGTTGGAGATAAAGTAATCTACGCAGGTGCTTCTGAAGATACCTATCAGGAATGCGATTATGGATAATTTTTTTCCTGTGTAATATCAGGTTTCTCCGATGTTAGCTATATTACTTCTGCAACGGCATCTCTGTCTTACACTGCCCAGAATAATTAATGATCAACAATATTATATGCCTTGAGGGTCGCCTGCATGACGTAATGGAGAGGATGGTTGAGGGGACAAATTATAAAGGACGCCCCGATGGGAATATCTGAAACAGGTGTGTGATAACATGAACAGCGTCTTATATGTTGAGTTGAAGAGGGCTGCAGAATACTGAGCGCAGTAGAAGACGAGACTGAAGACTTTGCTGCAAACTAATCCTTAAGGTTGAAACTGTGAAGAAGAAGGATATTTTTCATTCCTTTAAGTCCCGAGAATTTTTCATCAGTTCTCAGCATATCCAAATGGAATCGATACCTTGATGTATTTTCGTTTAACCGAGTTTAGAGCATCAATTTTTATAATCTTTTGTTGATTTCCTTTGATCCTTCTTCTTTTTCTCTCGGTTGACTTGAAGGACGATTACTTGAAGGTAGTTGATTCCTTTTCAAAGTGATGACCTGGGGAATGATATCCAGAGTGTTTCCCTTTGCCTTCTCTATTTGCTATGACATAGCATATATGTAGAGAGTGGAATTCGCCATTCATCCACTCTATTTGCTATGACACTGATGGTAATGTCAGTGGGCACATTATTCAGGGTTCGTGAGGTCGAAGAGACCCCTTGTGGATGCTAGAGAGTTGGACTTGGCAGTGATGTTGCTGATGTCATTGTAACATGGTGCATTATGACATTTTATAGAGGCATACTTCCTGGCAGAGCATATCCCATCGTAGTCTTACTACCTGTCAGTACCTCCTTATTATATTTGTTCATATTTCCTTGTAATTTAATTTTTTTTTAATTATATTTGTTCACATCGAACTGAAACTCTTAATAAGCCATTCAAAATCATTATGAGTATACTTGAAACCTCAAATTCTAGATTTTTTTAATACATAGATTATATTTTTTATATCACATTATACATACTCGTATATATCACATTAATTTGAAATCATGAACTACC
>JAHDVF020000345.1:0-256753 GCA_022606425.2 Lepidostoma basale | reverse complement strand
AAGGATGAAAGTAGAATAAATGAAGTAGAAATGAGATCTCTTAGACGAATGTGTGGATACTCTGTGTATGATAGAGTGTCAAATGAAAATATAAGAATTGAAAACGGTGCGAATGATGGTTGTTATGAACAAAAAAATGAAAGGATCATTAAGATGGTTTGGACATATGGAAAGAATGAATGGAACCAGAAATAGAGGAAGACCGAGGAAAACGTGGCACGATCAAATAAATCAAATATTGAATGTCGGCCATGTGAGGAGTCAGAGAAATCGACGCGCGTGCATGACACGATGTATGAATGTTGAGGAAGCGAATTGAGAAATATGTCAGGAAAGAAAAGTGTGGCAGTCCATTCTTTCTGCCTACCCCTTCGGGGAGACGGCGTGATGGTTAGTTAGTTAGTTTTTTACACTGGAAAACCAAAATCACCCTGTATAAAACAATCATCCGAACAGTAGTGACCTATGGGGAGGCGTGGACAATGACAGCGAAATCCACAGAGCGACTGGATACTTTTGAGAGAAGGGTGTTCCGCAGGGTACTATCCTGGGACCTGTGAATGACGGTGAAGGCTGGAGATTGCGGCATAATGACGAGCTGTACAATATTTACAAAGCTCCCAGTCTCTCCACACAGGTCAGACTGAATAGACCGAGATGGGCCGGCCACGTGTAGAGGATGCCGTCATCGCGAACCCCAAAAAGATTGCTGGAGTGGCACCCAGGTGGTAGAAGACCAATTGGACGACCAAGGCTGCGATGGGAGGATGAAGTTGGGAGAGATGGAACAAGATTGTTAAGTGTGTCAGATTGGAGGGTCGAAGCGGAGGACAGGAGGAGTTGGAGGCGAAGAATACTGGAGGCTAAGGCTCGATATGGGCTGTAGGGCCATCGAAGAAGAAGAGACGAAGAATAAAATCCAGTATTCGTCTACAAGTATTGTTATACATTCAAAATGTTGTATAAAACAAAAACTGGTCCAAGTTAGCATATAAATTGGAGCGACATCTCCAGGCGTTATCTAGCAGTGCGTTAATGGCGGTAGCCTTTCACATTGCGTTATAAAGATCTTCTGCTCAATGCTTAAATCTAATCCTCATAGATGGCACATTGAAACTGACATGTGAATATACAACTTCCAAAAATTTGTCAGACATGGTGGTCATAAGAAAGGTGGAATGGGGAATGTTGTAATTACATAAAGCGTGCGCTTAACCCAAATGACAGGTCATAAGTCCTGTGAACGCCTCGATCACCATATTCAGTTTCCAGTTTGCATCTTCGTCTCTATTGAGATAAAATTAACTCTTATATTTTCTTCTTCTTCTTCTGATGCTGTGTCACTTGGAACAGTTCCTAAACTCTACTAATTAACTAACCATCACGCCGTCTCGCCGAAGGGGTAGGCAGAAAGAATAGACTGTCACACTTTTCTTTCCTGACATATTTCTCAATTCGCTTCCTCAACATTCATACATCGTGTCATGCACGCGCGTCGATTTATCCGACTCCTCACGTGGCCGATATTCAATATTTGATTTATTTGACCGTGCCACGTTTTCCTCGGTCTTCTGATTCTATTTCTAGTTCCATTTACATCGTTAACATATATCTGAACTCACGGTCAGCGCTAGTTTCTTCCACCTAAGACGATTAAAATCCGTCAAAAGCAGTATTCCACATGACACTTTCAAAACTCTTGTAAATTCCTTCGTTGTGTCACGACTTGACTATTGTAATGGAATTTACGCAAACATTCCAAAACAACAAATAAACAAACTTCAATCTGCGTTCAATGCAGCAGCAAGACTCATTAAAGACATTCCAAAAAGGTCCCATATAACACAACATCTCAAAGAACTTCACTGGCTTAAAAGTCCAGAAAGAATCCAGTATAAACTCTGCTGGACAGTTTTCAAAGCGCTACATGGAATGGCTCCAAGTTATATATCTGTACTCTGTACAACGGACAGCCTAAATACAAGGAAATTCGCACTTCGCTCGGCGAACTCCTCGTCAATAGGAAGATTAGTTGAGCCGAAGCGTTGGCCTAGTACAAATTTCGGGGATCGAGCGTTCGCGGAAGCCGGTCCATCAGCTTGGAACAATCTCCCTTCACACCTCAGATGCATAAATGATCCGACAGACTTCAGATCTAAGTTGAAAACCCATCTTTTTCATATTTCATCCCAATTTAAATCCTGCATATTTTGTTCTATTATACTTTCTAATGGATCACGAATATCAATCAGTCTGCTGACTACCTCCTGAGCCCGCTATCATAATACCGATGGAGCAGAGGCTGGTCATGGTCATTCGGGGGATACCGTCGAGTAAGATTGCGGTGGTCATGCGGAGTCATGACCGAATTAATCATATCTTAAAGTTCGGTCATGCTAGAAGCTGGAAGAATCGACGTGCGCGAATGACTCGCTGTTTGAATGAGGAGGAATGTAGCAGTGGCGGTACTTCTATACAAGCCGAAAAGCCGGGCATGCCTTAAAAAATCGCCGTATTTTATTTCACTCATACGTACCGTAGGTGAGATGCCCGCGAAATGGCCTACGTTCACATGTTTTGTTTCATGTTTTCGATGGGCTTCATATTGGGCTTGCAAAATGTAAAAGGGTCTTTGTCGCACTTATGTAATTTTGGCTTGTAATCATATAGCTAGGTGCATATATACCAGAAGATATCTACAATTTTTTGTATGGATTTGAAGCCGGGCTTTATCACTCTGAAGTATGTTACTATTCGATGTGTCAAAATACATTATAACACAAAAAAGTCGGACGGGCTTGCCTTACTTCTTTCTGCCTACTCCTTCGGCGAAACGGTGCGGTTTTATACCTTCAGCTTGTGTCTGATCTGTCTTGTTTCTTGCAGATGTGGTTCCCGTGCTTCCAGCGCCTCCTAGCGAGTGGCTGTCACGAGACACGAGGGATTGCAACAAGCCTCTCATCAGGCCCAAGAGGCCCACGAGGAAGGCTCCTCGGGCCATGGCAGTAGTCGTGCCACACCCTGGCACCAGCTACAACCCTAACTTCAAGGTAACACATCACTTCGGACTGCTCCTGGTATAGTGTGTCATCTATCCCACTGAATTCCTCTCGGGCAGAGATGGACACCTTTCATACGAATGGAGCAATGTCCACTCTTGATTCTACGGAGTATTCTGCTTCCTTAAAGTCGGACCATTGCTCTTGTGCTCCCGGTATAATGTGTCATCTATCCCACTGCATTCCTCTCGGGCAGAGATGGACGTCTTTCACACGAATGTAGCAATGTCCACTCTTGATTCTACGGAGTATTCTGCCTCCTTAACGTCGGACCATTGCTCTTGGGCTCCTGGTATAATGTGTCATCTATCCCACTGCATTCCTCTCGGGCAGAGATGGACATCTTTCATACGAATGGAGCAATGTCCACTCTTGATTCTACGGAGTATTCTGCCTCCTTAACGTCGGAACATTGCTCTTGTGCTCCTGGTATAATGTGTCATCTATCCCACTGCATTCCTCTCGGGCAGAGATGGACATCTTTCATACGAATGTAGCAATGTCCACTCTTGATTCTACAGAGTATTCTGCCTCCTTAACGTCGGACCATTGCTCTTGTGCTCGTGGTATAATGTGTCATCTATCCCACTGCATTCCTCTCGGGCAGAGATGGACATCTTTCATACGAATGGTGCAATGTCCACTCTTGATTCTACGGAGTATTCTGCCTCCTTAACAACGGATGGAATACAGAAAAGTGTGTTGCTTGTTCCAGGACCACCAAGAGCTGCTGCAGGAGGTGGTGAGGCAGGAGACGGTGGTGATGAAGGAGGAACGCCACCTCAACCGAGTCACGTCCGGCATGTTCCGGAAAGTCACAGCCAAACAGATGATGGTATGATGTTTTATATTTTAAATTAATTAATTTTCGTTGGCCTTCGTGGTAACATCTATGACTGCCACACCGAGTCTCTTGGGTTCAATTCCCAGGGCTGACAGTGTGAAAAAAATCGCACTGTCTTTGTTAATACACTGCCATTGCCAGACATACAACCCGGGACCTTTGGTGTGACAGAAATAGCACTCGCCAATGGACAATAGGTAAGTATTTTTTTAAACTGTTATCCGGAGGTATGTATTCACAATCCCGGAATACTGAGAGAACCAAATCTATACGTTCCCCACAGCTATAGCGGAGCGAGGGGGCATATCTTATTTTATGCCCCAAATTGCCGCGCAGTGCCGATCCTATTTTTAATTGTGCCTGCCTCAATTCTGCATCTTATCTCTACATCTGGGTCAAGAGATTGCGTTAGTATGCTGCCGAGGTATTTAAACGTTACGGCCGTTCAAATGCAATACTGACCCACTGTAGTCAAGCCGTCCGAATGTCATCCATTTGGTTTTACTGACATTTATCGTAAGCCCCAATCTTTCACCGGACTCGTCACAAGATTAAGGAGCTTAATGCTTAACCGTCGCGTTGCCATGTGGTCAATTGAGTTTCCACTGCCAATTTAAAGTTGATTTTCTTAAAACCTATGGACCCTAATATTATAAAAAAATTGTAATCCTCCATTAAAGTGTTCTCAATATTTCGTAATAAAAAAAAAGCAAAAAATTACTTCCTTCATCCCAAAAAAAATATTTTCTAAGACGGCCTTCACCTTCATTCGTGTTAAGGTAGAATTTGTTTTGCTAATATTTACAACTTTATCAAAAGTGACAAATACTTACTCGCTGTTTTGAACGTATTATAAATTATATCTTTGGCCTTTTCAATAGGTACGTAATAATACCGACTGTGGATGGAAACGCAGCACGCAACTTAATAATATCAGAACTGTGAAAATATTAACACTTTACCAAAAGGGACAAATATTAATACGTACTCGTTGTCTTGAATGTACTATACATTTTGCCTAGGTGCCTTTATCATACGTAAAATTTCGTAAAGTCTCGCCCGCCGGCTGCGGCGCGGGGACAAGTTTATACTTGGTGTCCAGTTGCTCGTATGCTGTGACGCATTCCATATCAGAAATCGCATGGTTCCAGAAAAAAATTAATAATGATATGTTTTTCAAATAATCCATGTATGTTATAGATATCCATCTATTCCTAATGAAATTCCCTACAAGATGAACACGGTACGTTAAGGGTTAAGGTAAAAAAAATGTGGAATGGGGAATGTTGTATTACATAAAGCGTGCGCTTAACCCAACCAATGACAGGTCATAAGTCCTGTAAACACCTTGATCAACCATATTCAGTTTCCAGTTTGCATCTTCGTCTCTATTGAGATACAATTGATACTTTAATATAAAATTATTTTACCTGTTCTCAATGGATGCCTTAAAAATTAATTTTGTAATGTCTGTTGATGAAATAAACTTATTTGATTTGAATTTTTTAAAATTAACTAACTAACTAACTTACCATCACGCCGTCTCCCCGGAGGGGTAGGCAGAAAGAATGGAATGCCACACTGTTCTGTCCTGACATACGTCTCTCGCATCCTCTACATTCATACATCTTGTCATGCACGCACGTCGATTTTTCGACGTGCGACGACTCCTCACGTGACCGACATTCAATATTTGATTGATTTGATCGTGCCACGTTTTTCTCGGCCTTCCTCTATTTCTAGCTCCGTTCACACCGTTTACATATACCTTCTTTACCATTCTGTCTTCACTCATTCTTTCCATGTGTCCAAACCATCTTAATAACCCTTTCCTTATTTTGTTCATAACACTTTCATTCGCACCACATTCACTTCTTATACTTGCATTTGTCACTCTATCATATACAGATTTGTGACACATTCGTCTTAGAGATCTCATTTCTACTGCATTTATTCTACTTTCATCCTTCTTTTGCCAGTTCCATGCTTCACTTCCATACATAAGGGTCGGCACAAGAACACCATTGTAAAAATTAATATTAATTAAAAAGGTGGAATGTATCGTGACGCCTCATTCTTTTTGTACGTCTCCAGGAAGAGGACATGAAGGAGCTGCGCCAGGGGCTGGAGGAAGCCGGGAGGGCCGCGGAGCCCGAGGAGGACGACGGGAAGCACATCAGCTCCAACCCCCCGGCCCTCAACAAGAAGAGGGACCTGAAGAAGAGGCGCCACATGCGCGAGGAGAGGCTGCTGAAGGCCACCAAGGCGGAAGCCCTGAAGGAAAAGAAGAAGCTGGCCGCCGTTTACAAGTAATTTACCTTTTATAAACTAACTAACTAACTAACCATCACGCCGTCTCTCCGAAGGGGTAGGCAGAAAGAATGGACTGCCACACTTTTTTATCCTGACATATTTCTCAATTCGCTTCCTAAACATTCATACATCGTGTCATGCACGCGCGTCGATTTCTCTGACTCTGACATGACCATGACATTCAATATTTGATTTATTTGATCGTGCCACGTTTTCCTCGGTCTTCCGATTCTATTTCTGGTTCCATTTACATCGTTAACATGTAATTTTTTTACCATTCTTTTTTCATTCATTCTTTCAATATGTCCAAACCCGTCGTAATGATCCTTTCATTATTTTGTTCACGACACCATCATTCGCACCGCATTCACTTGTTATATTTTCATTCGACACTCTATTATACACAGAGTATCCACACATTCGTCTAAGAGATCTCATTTCATCATTTTATTTATTTATTAAGGGTAACATACAGCGATATATATAACATATATATAAAAAAAAACATTTAACAAATGATAGAGTGAAACAATAGTTGAGTTTGAGTATTTAGGTAGTATGTTTACAAGAGATGGGGAGAAGAAGTGGAGAGGGATATTGAAAGAAGGGTTGGGGCAGGCAACAAAGTGAATGGTGCACTTAAAGCTGTCATCGCAAACAAAAACCTATCCAAAAAAGCTAGAATGGCAGTGCACAATGGTGTTCTTCTACCGACCCTTATGTATGGAAGCGAAGCATGGAACTGGCAAAAGAAGGATGAAAGTAGAATAAATGCAGTAGAAATGAGATCTCTTAGACGAATGTGTGGATACTCTGTGTATGATAGAGTGTCGAATGAAAATATAAGAAGTGAATGCGGTGCGAATGATGGTGTCATGAACAAAATAATGAAAGGATCATTAAGATGGTTTGGACATATGGAAAGAATGAATGAAGAAAGAATGGTAAAAAAATTAATATGTTAATGATGTAAATGGTACCAGAAATAGAGGAAGATCAAGGAAAACGTGGCACGATCAAATAAATCAAATATTGAATGTCGGCCATGTGAGGAGTCAGAGAAATCGACGCGCGTGCATGACACGATGTATGAATGTTGAGGAAGCGAGAGAAATATGTCAGGAAAGAAAGGTGTGGCAGTCCATTCTTTCTGCCAACCCCTTCGGGGAGACGGCGTGATGGTTAGTTAGTTAGTTAGGTAGTATGTTTACAGTGGAGAGGGATATTGAAAGAAGGGTTGGGGCAGGCAACAGAGTGAATGGTGCACTTAAAGTTGTCATCGCAAACAAAAACCTATCCAAAAAAGCTAGAATGGCAGTGCGCGATGGTGTTCTTCTGCCGACCCTTATGTATGGAAGCGAAGCGTGGAACTACCAAAAGAAAGTAGAATAAATGCAGTAGAAATGAGATCTCTTAGACGAATGTGTGATACTCTGTGTATGATAGAGTGTCAAATGAAAATATAAGAAGTCGAATGAAATTACTTAAAAGCGGCCACATTCAAAGTCGGAATAATGGATGTGCGTGCATGGTACGGTGTATGAATGTAGAGGAAGCCCGAGAGGTATGCCAGGACAGAGCATTGTGGCGATCCATCCTCTCTGCCTACCCTTCTGGGGAAATGGCGTGATGGTTAGTTAGTTGAAGTTTGTTTGTTTGTTTCTTGGGTGTATTGGCATGAGTTCATTATACATGACTTTCGTCTTGTCCAAATTCATCCCGAGACCCACTCGTCTGGATGCAGTGTTCAGTTCGTCCAGCATGCCTTCAAGTTCCACAACAGAAGTTTTAAGATTAGTATTTAATTAAAATTATTGCCTTCTTCCAGACTGAAGTTCATCCAGCGGGACATGACGGAGACAGAGAAGAGGCAGGCCAAGGAGAGGGAAAACAGGACGAGGAAGCGGAAGGAGGCGCCGCCCATGCCCCGGCTCACGGCCGTGGGCTACCAGGAGCCGGCTCCGGACTTCCCCGAGGTCGCGGAGCTCAGCGGAAACCTTCGCAACCTCGTGCCCAAAGGTAGCCCCACCTCCAATACTTCTTATTTTTTAAAGCCTATGATCGAGTGAACAGAGATAAACTGATGATAAGGAATAAACTGAGCACAAAACTGATGATAAGGGAGCACTGCCAGTGTTAGGGTAAATGGGGACATCACGCCTTGTGTTAAGGGTGTTAAGCAGGGCTGCGTGATGTCCCCATGATTGTTCAATCTGTATATGGACAAGTGTATGAAAGAACTTAAAGGTATAAACGCTGGTGCTAAGATGAGACGTTGCCGTTCTCGTTGCGGATAGTGCGGACGAATTACAAGTCTTGGTGTCGAGAATGTATGAGGTATGCAAGTCAAACGATTTAATGATGAATGTCGGAAAGTCAAAGGTGATGGTTTTTGAAAGGGAAGAGCAAATGACAGTTTGTAATATAAGTGTAAATGAAGAGAACTTGGAACAGGTGAGGGAATTTGTGTATTTAGGTAGCATGTTCACAGCGGATGGCCGAACGGACAGTGATGTTGAAAAAAGGGTTGGTGCGGGTAACAAAGTGAATGGAGCTTTAAAAGTAGTTATTGGAAACAAGAATTTATCAATGAAAGCGAAAATGGCCGTTCACAATGGAGTTCTGGTCCCAACCCTAATGTATGGAAGCGAAGCATGGAACTGGCAGAAGAAGGAGAGAGCAAATGCGGTAGAGATGAGGTCCCTAAGACGTATGTGTGGTAGAACGATATACGACAGAATCTCAAATGCTGATATAAGAAAGGAATGTAGAGCGGAAGAAGGTATTACGAACAGTTGGTTCGGACATATGGAACGCATGGATGGAGAAAGAATGGTTAAGAAAGTATACGTTAATGATGTAAATGGGGTACGAAGTCAAGGCAGACCGAGGAAATCATGGCATAACCAAATTAATCAAATTTTAAAGGTTGGTCATGTTAGAAGTCGGAGGAATCGCCGTGCGTGTATGACTCGTTGTATGAATGTGGAGGAAGCCAGAGAGGTTTGCCAGGATAGAGTAGTGTGGCGGTCCATTCTCTCTGCCTACCCCCGCGGAGAAACGGCGTGATGGTTAGTTTTTTTATTATATATTCTCTCTGCTATTACTAACTAACTAACTAACTTACCATCACGCCGTCTCCCCGGAGGGGTAGGCAGAAAGAATGGAACGCCACACTGTTCTGTCCTGACATACGTCTCTCGCTTCCTCTACATTCATACATCTTGTCATGCACGCACGTCGATTTCTCCGACTCCTCACGTGACCGACATTCATTATTTGATTGATTTGATCGTGCCACGTTTTCCTCGGCCTTCCTCTATTTCTAGCTCCGTTCACGCCGTTTACATATACCTTCTTTACCATTCTGTCTTCACTCATTCTTTCCATGTGTCCAAACCATCTTAATGACCCTTTCCTTATTTTGTTCACAACACTTTCATTCGCACTGCATTCACTTCTTATACTTGCATTTGTCACTCCATCATAAACAGATTTGCCACACATTCGTCTTAGAGATCTCATTTCTACTGCATTTATTCTACTTTCATCCTTCTTTTGCCAGTTCCATGCTTCATTTCCATACATAAGGGTCGGCACAAGAACACCATTGTGCACTGCCATCTTAGCTTTCTGCTATTAAGTTAGCTTATTGCACTTTGTCTTATGATAATGAATGGTGGTTGCTTGTTCCAGGAGCGGGGCTTACGGAGCGGATGGTGTCCCTGCAGAGGCGTGGCCTGGCTCCGGTATCCTCGATGCGAACCCTCCGCGCGGCCAAGAAGAAGCGGTATACCCTCGCGTCGCACAAGCTGCCGTGGGAAATCACCGAGGGCCCCGCGAAGCCCAGCAAAAGGAAGTGACCTCACCCACTGCGACTCCAAACCAATGGATTTGTGATACAATGTGTATAATAGAAGAAAATATATTGGATATAATAAAACTCCTACCAGGAAAACAGGCTTTTTCTTCCATCATCTTCTTCAGCCAATTTATTTATTTATACAAAACATCTTCATTGCACTGAGGATGTCGGGGTGCATCATCCGGACCGGAAGAGTTTTCAGAGATCCCTATACAACGCATTGGTTCGGAGCAGACTCGAAAGTGGTTCTGTGATATGGAGTCCTCACGAGGCCAGATATTCCGTTATGCCGGACAGTGTTCAGAAAAAATTTCTGAGGTATCTCTACATGAGGGAGTATGGTAGCTATCCGTGGCTCTATCCCACGGCGTTTCTTTTAGGAATGCTCGGAACCAATTCTCTACAGCTTCGAAGAGATGGACATCTAATAACCCATTTCTTCGGATTAATCAGGGGATACTTCGAGAACTCGGCCATACTGGAGGATGTTGGTATTTTTGTCCCCGATAGATATCTCCGACAGCACAGATTGTTTTACCTACCGGCCGCCAGAACCAATCTGCCTCTGGTGACACCGGTGGGAAGAGCAATTAGTCTGCTGAACGCGGTCTCCTCGGAGATCGACGTCTTTCATATTAGTGAAGGTACGTTCAGAAGACAAATACTCTTGACTTTGGAAAGTATCTTGTCTTCCTAATGTGGAACCATCTCTAATGCGTTCCTGGTATTATGTTGTATGTGTATAATATCTTACCTGTACTCAATAGATGCCTTAAATATTTATGTTGTTTGTAATGTCTTCTGAGTAAATAAACTGATTTGATTTGAGATCACGCCGTTTCCCGCAGGGGTAGGCAGAGAGAATGGACCGCCACACTACTCTATCCTGGCACACCTCTCTAGCTTCCTCCACATTCATACATCGAGTCATACACGCACGTTGATTCTTCCGACTTATAACATGACCAACCTTTAATATTTGATTAATTTGGTCATGCCATGTTTTCCTCGGTCTACCTCGACTCCTTACCCCATTTACATCATTAACGTATACTTTCTTAACCATTCTTTCTCCATCCATGCGTTCCATATGTCCGAACCAACGCAGCGATCCTTTCATAATACCTTCTTCCGCTCTACATTCCTTTCTTATATCAGCATTTGAGATTCTGTCGTACATCGTTCTACCACACATAAGTCTTAGGGTCTTATACCGCATTTATTCTTCTCTAATCTTTCTTCTTCCAGTTCCATGCTTCGCTTCCATACATAAGGGTTGGGACCAGAACTCGTGCACTATTTGTCAGGATAGAACATTGTGGGGACCCTTACTCACTGCCTACCCCTCCGGAGAAACGGTGTGATGATTAGTTAGTTAGTTATTTAATTTGAAAAAAAAATACTTCTCTTCTTGTTCCGTCACACCTCCGTGGTGCATAGGGCCTCAAGGAACCTTCTCCACCCAACTCTATAGCATGCCTGATGCTTAACATCATCCCAAGTGAGGCCTCGTGCCTTAACCTCGTCCTGCTGGGTTCTTCTCCGGGTGGCTCTAGGTCTGCCTCTCTCCCTTTTCCACCCGCAGGGACCAGTCTAGTGCGATGCAGGCTGGGCTGCGTCTCAGGGTCCGTGACCAATCCATTTCCATCTAGCGACTTGTTCTCTGATTGGCTTGCCGCCATTTGGCACTGTTTGGGGCCAATAGATCTTGAAAACTAACTAGCTAACTAACCATCACGCCATTTCCCCGGAGGGGTAGGCAGAGAGGATGGATCGCCACAATGGCCTGTCCTGGCATACCTCTCGGGCTTCCTCTACATTCATACATCGTACCATGCACGCACGTCGATTATTCCGACTTCAAATGTGGCCGCCTTTTAGTAATTGATTAATTTGGTCATGCCATGTTTTCCTCGGTCGTCCTCGGCTTCTTATTCCACTCACGCTACTGCTTGTGTACAACTTTTTAACCATTCTACTCTCATCCATTCGTTCCATATGTCCAAACCATCTCAGGGATCCTTTTTTAATTTTATCCATGATGCAGTCATCTGCCTTACATTTCTTTCTTATTTCATCGTTTGGTATTCTATCATACAATATTTTCCCGTACATTTTTCTTAGTGATCTCATTTCTACGGCGTTTATCCTGCTTTCATCATTCTTTTGCCAGTTCTAAGTTTCTAGATAGAAAGATCTTGAATATTAAGCGAAAGGATCCATTTATAAACACCTGAAGTTTACCAGCAAAATACTAACTAACTAACCATCACACCACACTGTTCTGTCCTGACATACTTCTCCCGCTCCTCTACATTCATACATTGTGTCATGCACGCACGTCCATATCTCCGACTCCTCACATGACCAATATTTAATATTTGATCGTGCCTTGGTCTTTCTCTATTTCTAGCTCCATTCACGTCGTTTACATATACCTTCTTCAGCATTCTTTCAATGTGTCCAAACCATCATTTCTTCTGGGAATGCTCGGAACCAATTCTCTACAGCTTCGAAGAGATGGACATCTAATAACCCATTTCTTCAGATTAATTAGGGGATACTTCGAGAACTCGGCCGTTCTGGAAGATAGCACAGATTGTTTTACCTACCGGCCGCTAGAACCACCCTGCCTCTGGTGACACCAGTGGGAAGAGCAATTAGTCTGCTGAACGCGGTCTCCTCGGAGATCGACGTCTTTCATGTTAGTGAAAGTACGTTCAGAAGACAAATACTCTTGACTTTGGAAAGTATCTTGTCTTCCTAATGTCGAACCATCTCTAATGCGTTCCTGGTATTATGTTGCATGTGTATAAAATCTTACCTGTACTCAATAGATGCCTTTAACATTTATGCTGTTTGTAATGTCTTTTGAGTTAATAAATTGATTAGATTTAACGACCATTTCATTATTTTGTTCATGACACCATCATTCGCACCGCATTCACTTCTTATATTTGCATTCGACACTCTATCATACACAGAGTATCCACACATTCGTCTAAGAGATCTCATTTCTACTGCATTTATTCTACTTTCATCCTTCTTTTGCTAGTTCCATGCTTCGCATCCATACATAAGTGTCGGTAGAAGAACACCATTGTGCACTGCCATTCTAGCTTATTTGGGATGCCAACTTTAAGTGCACCATTCACTCTGTTGCCTGCCCCAACCCTTCTTTCAATATCCCTCTCCACTGTAAACATACTACCCAAATACACAAACTCATCTACTTGCTTCAAATTTTGACCATTCACGCTAATGTTGCAGACTGTCGTGGTCTCTTCCTTTTCAAAAATCATTACCTTGGACTTGTTAACATTCATCATCAGGTCATTTCGCATGCATGCCTCATACATACTGCATGCATGCATTCACCAGGAGTAGTAGTTCAGGCTCGTTGTCTACAAGAGACAGCTTACTGACACTCCGCTCATTTTGGCACCTACATCCAACCCTTTCAGCTCTTTCATATACTTCTTCTTCGATGGCCCTACAGCCCATATCGAGCCGTAGCCTCCAGTATTCTTCGCCTCCAACTCCTCCTGTCCTCCGCTTCGACCCTCCAATCTGACACTCTTAACAATCTTGTTCCATCTCTCCCAACTTCATCCTCCCATCGCAGCCTTGGTCTTCCAATTGGTCTTCTACCACCTGGGTGCCACTCCAGCAATCTTTTTGGGGTTCGCGATGACGGCATCCTCTGCACGTGGCCGGCCCATCTCAGTCTATTCAGTCTGACCTGTGTGGAGAGACTGGGAGCTTTGTAAATATGGTACAGCTCGTCATTATGCCGCACTCTCCAGCCTTCACTGTCATTCACAGGCCCCAGAATTCTGCGCAGCACCCTTCTCTACCCTTTCATATACTAAATAGGTAAAATGCTATTACGTATTATCTAATTATAAAGACATCTTACATTCCTGGTGTTGAAAGGTTCTGACGTTCGGGTGTGGTATTGAGGTCACTAATAAAATAAAACAATAATTAAAAAGCATTTATTACAGTTACAACTAGTTTAATTAAAGGGTGGTAATGCCACGAGCGCGTCCACGTGGGACTGAGGTGGCCAACGTGTAAAAAAATAGATTTTCACAAGAAATCCAACCCGGACTGCGTAGCACGAATACTCAAAGATGGCAACACCGCTCCAACTCTTGATTGAAATGATTTTGTTACCGCCGGCGTCGCCAGCTTTGGATCCGTTCGATCGCCACCTCGGACACACGGGACGCCACGTTCGCTTTGGACGAAGAGAGGAATTATTTCATTGCTGAACTACCCCCAAACGTAACCTCTACAAAATAGACAAACCATCGTGCCAGCTCTCCAAAAGGATAGGCAGAGAATCCAGCTATTCTATCCTAACACACCTTTCTAGCTTCCTACACATTCACATGCGCATTGATATTACTGAAATCTCTTGATGGAAGTTCATTTTCAATTTATTATAACTAACTAACCATCACGCCGTCTCCCCGGAGGGGTAGGCAGAAAGAAAGGAACGCCACACTGTTGTCCTGACATACTTCTCTCGCTTCCTCTACATTCATACATCGCGTCATGCACGCACGTCCATTTCTCAGACTCCTCACGTGACCGACATTCAATATTTGATTGATTCGATCGTGCCACGTTTTCCTCGGCCTTCCTCTATTTCTAGCTCCGTTCTTTACCATTCTGTCTTCACTCATTCTTTCCACGTGTCCAAACCATCTAATCCGACATGATCCTTTCATAATACTTTCTTCCGTTCTACATTACTTCGATATCATTTGAAATTGTGTCGATATTGTTTTCTCTCTCATCTCTATTGCATTCATCCCGCTCTCATCCTTTCACGGGAAGAAAACATCAAATTCAATCAAATTTTAAATGTTTTCTCAGAAGTCTTTTAAATGGCTGGCTGTAGGAACGTGCGGGAAGCTAGATACGTGTCAAAATAGTGGTGAGACAGTCTATCCTCTGTGCCCACCCTTCCAGTGAGAGTCGTGATGTTTTGTTTGATAAACAAAAAACAGAAATTGTGTCGTGTAAAGCTAACTCCATCTTGTGACATATTTTGTAAGCTTTTATACATTTTTATCGTTTATAAGGGGAGTCTTGGCAACGAAATAAATCTCACAATACAATATATTAATATATAATTTTAAAAATACATTATAGTTATTAATTTTATATAATGTAAACTCCATGCTTCATATATATAGTGTCTTTCAAATACAGTGGAACCCCTCTTAACCGGCCTCCAAATAACCGGTCCTCGGAATAACCGGTCCTCGGATTAACCATTCCTCAGATTAACCGGTCTTCGGGTCAACCGTTCATCGGATTAGCCGATCCTCGGATTAACCATTCCTCAGATTAACCGATCTTCGGGTCAATCGTTCCTCGGATTAACCGGTCCTCGGATCAACCATTCCTCGGATTAACCGGTCCTCGGATCAACCAATCTTTAGTTCAACCGTTCCTCGGATTAACCATTCCTCAGATTAACCGATCTTCGGGTCAACCGATCCTCGGATAAACCGATCTTAGGGTCAACTGTTCCTCGGATTAACCGATCCTCGGATTACCTGTTCCTTCGATTAACCGGTCATGGGATCAACCGTTCCTCGGATCGACCAAATGGATAACCAGGTCGGAAAAGAGGGGGTTAAACTGTATATATATATCTTTTAATATGATTTCGAAAGGAATGCAAACGGTTAAAAAAAATACTTAATTTTTTTAATTGCATTTCATTTGGGTTATTACGATGCTTTCTCCTTATGAAGGCATCATCGGGGTGATTTAAACGAGCTTTTAATTTTCTGGCAGTCGGAGATACGGCGCAATGTGAAGAGAGTCGTTTCCGCAGCAGGTTATTTGAACTGGTACTCGTGACGCGTGAATTCTACACCAGACCAAAGACAGAATGGGAGAATCCTTGGGTGCGCAAGCGGTAGCTCCTGCCACTAAGGCCGTCATACCTAACCATCACGCCGTTTCTCTGGAAGGGAGCTAGTTTCTTCCACATTCATACGGCGAGTCGTATGTGCTGGAAAATCTATGTTCTATGGAATACGCCACATACCCCCTTCCCAGTAACTTGGCCCTTTGCACAAATAGAAATAAATCTTTATCTCAATAGAGACGAAGATGTAAATTATTTGGAAACAGAATATGGTGGTCAAGGCGTTTACAGGACTTATGACCCGTCATTGGTTGGGTTAAGCGATCGCTTTATGTAATACAAAATTCCCCATTCCGCCCTTGTTACGACCACCACGTCTGACAAATTTTTGGAAGTTGTAAACTAACTAACTAACCATCACGCCGTCTCCCCGAAGGGGTAGGCAAAAATAATGGACTGCCACACTTTTCTTTCCCGACATATTTCTCAATTCACTTACTCAACATTCATACATCGTGACATGCACGCGCGTCGATTTCTCTGACTCCTCACATGGCCGACATTCAATATTTGATTTATTTGATCGTGCCACGTTTCCCTCGGTCTTCCTCTATTTCTGGTTCCATTTACAGCATTAACATATAATTTTTTTACCATTCTTTCCGTATGTCCAAACCATCTTAATGATCCTTTCATTATTTTGTTCACGACACCATCATTCGCACCGCATTCACTTGTTATATTTTCATTCGACACTCTATCATACACAGAGTATCCGCACATTCGTCTGAGAGATCTCATTTCTACTGCATTTATTCTACTTTCATCCTTCTTTTGCCAGTTCCATGCTTCGCTTCCGCACATAAGGGTCGGTAGAAGAACACCATTGTGCACTGCCATTGGAAGTTGTATATATGCTAATATGTTGAGAAACACTTCACATATTTTAGTTCAATCTACACTAGCGCCATCTATTAAGATTAGGCGTAAGCATCAAGCAGAAAATCTTTAGGCTACGCAATTATCATACATTGCTAGATAATGCCTGAAGACGGCTTCCCAATTTTTAAGCTTTAACTTAGACCAGCATTTTGAATGCATACAAATACTGAATTTAACCACCATAATGGAGTTCTAGTGCCAACCCTTATATATGGAAGCGGCATTTCTTCTGGGAATGCTCGGAACCAATTCTCTACAGCTTCGAAGAGCTGGACATCTAATAACCCATTTCTTCAGATTAATTAGGGGATACTTCGAGAACTCGGCCGTACTGGAGGCTGTTGGTCTTTTTGTCCCCGATAGATATCTCCGACAGCGACCAGAACCAATCTGCCTCTGGTGACACCGGCGGGAAGAGCAATTAGTCTGCTGAACGCGGTCTCTTCGGAGATCGACGTCTTTCATGTTAGTGAAGGTACGTTCAGGGGACAAATACTCTTGACTTTAGAAAGTATCTTGTCTTCCTTATGTCGAACCATCACTAATGCGTTCCTGGTTAAAAATGCCTGTACTCAATAGATGCCTTAATCATTTATGCTGTTTGTAATGTCTTTTGAGTAAATAAACTGATTTAATTTGAAAAGTGAAGCTTGGAGCAGGCAAAAAATAATTAAAACAGGATAAACGATGAAATAATGAAGAAACGTAAGGCAGATGATTGCATCCCAAGTAAAATTTATAAAAATATGGACAAAAAATAAACGAGACTCACGAATGTAGAGGAAGTTGGAGCCGGGATAGAGCAGTATGCAGGCGTTCCAGAGAATCGGCTTGATGGCTAGTTATAAATGCAGGAGTATGTTTTTAAAGATATTAAAAATGGATTTTATACAACTATTGAAATAATTCCAAGGTCGGAGTTAAGGCGATGAGTTTTATAATTGTCACGGAAGTCACTTCCGCCGCGGAGGAAGCTTTCGTGGTGCGTCTTCTTACCGGGAAATAGAGAATATATTTATCTACACCCCCTCCCAGAAGATGAGGGTTTCTAAAGTTCTATAAAGTCTTGTGTATTGCTTTTGGATTTACAAATTAAAATTACATCTTCACAATAGACAAACATAACACAGATTGGTGTGACAACGTCTGCTTCCGTGTCAGGATGGAAGGGTGTGGCGGTCCACCGTCTCTGCCTGTCGTGTTAGAAGGGGAACAGCGCACGGCACGCTGTATGGATGTGAAGGCTAGAGGAGCGTGTCAGGATGGAAGAGTGTGGCGGTCCACCGTCTCTGCCTGTTGTGTTAGAAGGGGAACAGCGCACGGCACGCTGTATGGATGTGAAGGCTAGAGGAGCGTGTCAGGATGGAAGAGTGTGGCGGTCCACCGTCTCTGCCTGTTGTGTTAGAAGGGGAACAGCGCACGGCACGCTGTATGGATGTGAAGGCTAGAGGAGCGTGTCAGGATGGAAGAGTGTGGCGGTCCACCGTCTCTGCCTGTTGTGTTAGAAGGGGAACAGCGCACGGCACGCTGTATGGATGTGAAGGCTAGAGGAGCGTGTCAGGATGGAAGAGTGTGGCGGTCCACCGTCTCTGCCTGTTGTGTTAGAAGGGGAACAGCGCACGGCACGCTGTATGGATGTGAAGGCTAGAGGAGCGTGTCAGGATGGAAGAGTGTGGCGGTCCACCGTCTCTGCCTGTTGTGTCAGAAGCGGGAATCGCTCACAATGCGCTGTATGAATGTGTAGGCTTGTTATGATGATGGGGCACTTTCCAGACGTTGTCACAACAAAAATAATTGAACATATAACATATCGCGAAAGATAACGTAAAAATAAAACATTCCAAAACGTGAAAACTCCACATGACAGTGCAGACAGCTAGCTGAAGTTGAAGGATGCTTCACAGATCAATCTTAAAGATCCGCATAATGAAATTAACGGGCAGTTTGATCAAAGGCATACGCAGAGAGGATGGACTGCCGAATCCTTCCATTCTTTCACGTTCACAAGACTCTTTGAAGGGGCAAGCAGAAAGAATGGACCGCCACACCCTTCTTTCTCGATAAACTACCCTTGTTTCCTCAAGATTCATACATCGTGTTTTGCACGCACGTCATTTGATTGTGCCACATTTTCCTCGGTCTTTCTCTATTTATAGTTCCGTTTAAGTCGTTACTTTCTTTCCAAATGTCCAAACCATCTTAATGATCCTTTCATTATTTTTCATTCACTTCTTATATTTTCATCCATGCTTCACTTCCATACATAAGAGTCGGTACAAAAACACCATTGTACACTGCCATTTTAGCTATTTTGGATATGTTTTTGTTTGCGATGACAACTTTAAGTGCACCATTCACTCTGTTGCCTGCCCCAACCATCACGCCGTCTCCCCGAAGGGGTAGGCAGAAAGAATGGACTGCCACACTTTTCTGTCCTGACATATTTCTCTCGTTCCTCTACATTCATACATCTTGTCATGCACGCACGTCGATTTTTCCGACTCCTCACGTGACCGACATTCAATATTTGATTGATTTGATCGTGCCACGTTTTCCTCGGCCTTCCTCTATTTCTAGCTCCGTTCACGCCGTTTACATATACCTTCTTACCATTCTGTCTTCACTCATTCTTTCCATGTGTCCAAACCATCTTAATGACCCTTTCCTTATTTTGTTCATAACACTTTCATTCGCACCACATTCACTTCTTATACTTGCATTTGTCACTCTATCATAAACAGATTTGCCACACATTCGTCTTAGAGATCTCATTTCTACTGCATTTATTCTACTTTCATCCTTCTTTTGCCAGTTCCATGTTTCACTTCCAAACATAAGGGTCGGTAGAAGAACACCACTATGCACTGCCATCTTAGCTTTCAAATTTGACAGCAATCGCTTTACCGAAATGGCGCTATATGCTGTCGAAGTTGGAGCGTCTCCATTGAAAAACCTTCGACCACCAGGATACACCGTCGAGCGATGTTTTTAAACTGGCAACATTGTTTCTACGGACTGTCAATTTGACAGTTGACGGTTGATTTGTAGTCGGTACGTTTTGCCATTTCACCACGAATAGACTGACGTCAGAACGGCGCTTGCGAATTGTGCAAATTTATTTTTAAAATCACGGTTCGGTTCGCCAAACCTATCGTGCGCCACGTCCATTTTACGGTCTACACAATCGTCCATCCGAGCAAGTTGTTCGGAAGACCGTGGATCGCTTTCGCACCGCGTACACTCTAGCGGATAATACGCATCCGCAAAGACGACGATTGTCGAAAATTGGACTTCACGATAGCGCTTCGTTCGAGCTAGCCGTGGCGCTCATATGCTCGAAATGATATTTAAACAATAATGACATAAAATTATCTATGAAATAAAGCCAATATCATAGACATTAACATTATTTTAACGTGTTTTATTACATTTTGAATATGTATTGTATACCTCTAAAAAAAACAGCTGTATTAATGTGCAAAGGCAAATAGCCGCAAGTTAAAAATAGTAAAAAAACTAACTAACCATCACGCCGTCTCCCCGAAGGGGTAGGCAGAAAGAATGGACTGCCACACTTTTCTTTCCCGACATTTTTCTCAATTCGCTTCCTCAACATTCATACATCGTGTCACGCACGCGCGTTGATTTCTCTGACTCCTCACATGGCCGACATTCAACATTTGATTTATTTGATCGTGCCACGTTTTCCTCGGTCTTCCGATTCTATTTCTGGTTCCATTTACATCATTAACATATAATTTTTTTACCATTCTTTCTTTCCATATGTCCAAACCATCTTAATGATCCTTTCATTATTTTGTTCATGACACCATCATTCGCACCGCATTCACTTCTTATATTTTCATTCGGCACCCTATCGTACACAGAGTATCCACACATTCTTCCAAGAGATCTCATTTCAACTGCATTTATTCTACTCTCATCCTTCTTTTGCCAGTTCCATGCTTCAAGATAGTAGTTTTAAGATAAACGGCATGACCAAATTAATCAAATATTAAAAGTTGGTCATGTCGGAAGCCGGAAGAATCGACGTGCGTGTATGACTCGATGTATGAATGTGGAGGAAGCTAGAGAGGTGTGCCAGGATAGAGTAGTGTGGCGGTTTAAACGACATGCGGGTTTATTTTATCATTTAAAATAAGTTTTCATATGCAAACTAAGTTTTAAAAGTAAGAATACACTTCTTAGAAATGATTAAGACGTGTTTTTGCCACAAGAGTATAGTAAGCTTCGTATTATTAAAGAATTGTGTTTTGCCGCCGCATATTAGCTAGACCGTCGCACAAATAATTCGGTAATGGGCCGCAATTTAAGTTGCCGTCATTTGCCAGGATACGAGGTATGTTCAAAAAGTATCGCGAATTTTGAATTTCCGCCGGTTACGTATATTCGATTTTTGATTTTTTTGTGGCGTTATGTTGGTACTCATGTCTCTCACTTATGCCGATAAGTTGGGCCAGTTTGAATGTTCAGTTAATTTTTGAGAGCCACTTTGCTTGCACGTGTTTTGGCTCGTCTTCGATTTTTGCCCACTCCAAAAAAATGGATCAAAGAATCTGTATCAAATTTTGAGTGAAAAACAAAATTAAGTCCCCGGACGCATTCCGAATGTTGACTGTGGCATATGGTGAAGCTATCTTGGACCAAAGCAACGTTTATCGGTGGTTCAAAATGTTCTCAGAGGACCGAGAAGATGTGAACGAAAAAGAGCCTGCCGGACGCCCGAGCACGTCAACAACAGACGAAAACATTGATGAAGTGAATAACATAGTATTGGCCAATCGTCGAATCACCGCTAGAGAAGTTGCTGAGGACTTAAACATATCGCTTGGCTCGTGCCATTTGATTTTTACCAATGATTTGGGCATGAGATCGGTCGCCGCGAAATTCGTACCAAAATTGCTCAATTTCGCATCTGCTTGTGCGCGAATTTTTGGCCAAAACAACACACCAATAATGCCGCAGCCACCGTATTCCCCAGATCTGACCCCCTGTGACTTTTTCTTGTTCCCGAAACTGAAGAGGCCCATGAAAGGACGACGCTAGGCTACGATTGAGGAGATAAAGACGGCATCGAAGGAGGAGCTGAACAAGATCACAAAAAATGATTTTTTGGGGTGCTTCGAGGATTGAAAAAAACGTTGGCACAAGTGTATAATATCTGGTTGGGATCACTTTGAAGGGGACAAAATAGAAATTCATGAATATATAAATCATTTTTGAAAAAACACAAAATTCGCGATACTTTTTGAACAGACCTCGTACATATTGTGTCGCGGCTAAAGGCCGCAAGTTTTGGCCGTGCCGTGGTAAAAAGCGGCAACTTAAAATGATGCCTTTTGCCAAGACACGTATCAAATTAATACAATTTTGCGGCTATTGGGATAGTGGATATCTCAGTAAAGGAAAGAGATAGAGAAAGATCTGTGATTGTGTATGATAGAGGCCGGTTGTAAGAATGCTGTGAGCCGTGTTACGTAAGTTACGGCATGTTGCCTTTACACATTAGTTAACATGTGTGACAAGTTTCAATCGATTATAATCATCCCTTCCTCGAAGCAGCAGCTCTGAACACGGAGATCATGATTCAGAAGACATAAAATATAAAAGCTGATTACAAACAACATATATAACGATACAAAATAGATTAAAACAGTTCATAACGGTAAAAAGGCGTTAAAATTAAACAAGCGTTGGACGTCTTTGCAATGTTCACTCGCGATTGTCCCTCCTTCTGTTACCCCCAGCCCCCTCGGGCGCTTCCCGCGGGACACCTTATCCTAACTATGGCACACCGCGCGCGAAATCCCGGACCTTCACAAAAATTCGCTGCGAAAATGGCCGTTCACAATGGAGTTCTGGTTCCAACCCTTATGTATGGAAGCGAAGCATGTAACTGGCGGAAGAAAGATGAGAGCAGAATAAATGCGGTAGAGATGAGGTCCCTAAGACGTATGTGTGGTAGAACGATGTACGACAGAATCTCAAACGCCGATATTAGGAAGGAATGTAGAGCGGAAGAAGGTATTATGAAAGGTTCGCTGCGTTGGTTCGGACATATGGAGCGCATGGGTGCAGAAAGAATGGTTAAAAAAGTATACGTTAACAATGTAAATGGGGTACGAAGTCGAGGCAGACCGAGGAAAACATGGAATGACCAAATTAATCAAATATTAAAAGCTGGTCATGTCAGAAGCCGGAAGAATCGACGTGCGTGTATGACTCGATGTATGAATGTGAAGGTGTGCCAGGATAGAGTAGTGTGGCGGTCCATTCTCTCTGCCTACCCCTGCGGAGAAACGGCGTGATGGTTTGTTATTGTTGTTGTACTCCATTCGCAGGGGCATACTACATCTCTATCGCTTCCTCAACATTCGGACATCGTGTCGCGGCCACGACATTTGATTGAGTCATGTTTTCCTTCAACTTCCTCTATTTCTTGTTCTAGTCCATTCTTTTGGCCGAAACTCTATGATATTTTAACATTTTACAACTGTGAACTCAAAATCTTTGTTTTATATCACAAATTGCATTTATGTTACACGTATCCATCGTTTTTTAAATTTGTAATTGGACAGACAGAGTGACGGACACAGAAGTCCTGAATCGTGCAGGAGTTAATAGAGAGCTGCTGACATTAATCAAAGTCCGCAAGATTGCATATCTGGGTCACGTTCTACGAGAATAAAAATATTGCCTGCTGCGTCTAATTTTGAAGGGAAAAGGGCAGATCTCTTGGCTGCGCAATGTGAGGGAATGGACAGGAATCAGAGCTGTGGAGGAGCTGTTCCGGACAGCGCAGGATAGGGAAGAGTTTACCAGAGTGATCGCCAACGTCGGGGGGACCCGACAGGGCACTTTAAGAAGAAGATTTTATTTTTTATCATTGTATTTTATATTATTTGTTTTGTGGGTGTTGGACGATGGAAGTGTGCGCGGCAGATGCCTATTGGTGGCGATGAGGTTCGCAACCCGTCACACCGCGTCTCCCGCGGGGCGAAAAGAGAGTGTATTATTGTAGTATTGGTAACCATGTCTGTCCAGGGAACTCTGAGCATTCGGCGATGGAGCCACATTTCAAATGCTTCCAGTCTGTTCATTGAGTTGACTTTCAGGGTCCAAGTTTCACATCCGTACAATAAAACAGACCACACATAGCGTTTGATCATTCTCTGGCGGAGTTTAAAATTGAGTCCAGTCCATTATTTATAATAAGGATGAAATTAGAATGAATGCAGTAGAAATGAGATCTCTTAGACGAATGTGCGGATACTCTGTGTATAATAGAGTGTCGAATGAAAATATAAGAAGTGAATGCGGTGCGAATGATGGTGTCATGAACAAAATAATGAAAGGATCATTAAGATGGTTTGAATATGGAAAGAATGAACGAAGAAAGAAGAGTAAAAAAAATGATATGTTAACGATGTAAATGGAACCAGAAATAGAATCGGAAGACCGAGGTAAACGTGGCATGTTCAAATAAATCAAATATTGAATGTCGGCCACGTGAGGAGTCGGAGAAATCGACGCGCGTGCATGACACGATGTATGAATGTTGAGGAAGTGATTTGAGAAATATGTCAGGAAAGAAAAAGTGTGGCAGTCCATTATTTCTGCCTACCCCTTCGGAGAAACGGCGTGGCATTCACTTTTATAATTGCATTTGACACTTCTCTATCATATACAGAATTGTCACATTCATCTAAGAGATCTCATTTTATATATAATTTTTTGTCAGTTCCACGCTTTACTTCCATACACAAAAACTCCATTGCGCACTGCCATCTTAGCTTGTTTGCGATACCAAACTTCAAGCACGCCATTCGGTCTGTTGCCCGCCCCAACCCTTGTTTTAATACCCCTGCTATCGGGGTGTGAGGCAGAGGATCTCACGCGCGGTCACGTAACATTAACCCTACGTCGCTTATGCATTACAATTGAGCGTGTAGCATACATAACACACACACACACCGAAACACGGACTATCCTACGCTAACCCAAAAAAAAAAAACATTAAAAATGAAAATAACGCTAACCATATACATATAAAAATACGCACTCCTAATGTTTCTATTCGTAATACGACAATCTCCGGGCCTTCGGGGGGCGGGGATCTGCGGCAGCACGCACTATCCTCGCTGGTAGACGGTGAATGACCGCTGTCTTCCGATCTTCTCAATTGGTAGATAGCCGCATGTCTTCTGAATATAGTGTCATTATCTCGGTGGCCTACTGTCTTGTTATTGGTAGTCCGGTTGCATTATGTCAGAAGACAGTACCTTGTTATAAAAATAGCAGCATATCTTCAAGATGTATCGTATCGGTAGATGGTGACACGTCTTCAAAAGGTATTATTTAGCATTATATCGGTAGACGGAGAAAAATCTTCAAGATGTATCGGTAGATGGTGACATGTCTTCAAAAGGTATTAGCATTATATCGGTAGACGGTGACATATCTTCTAGATGTATCGGTAGATGGTGACATGTCTTCAAAAGGTATTAGCATTATATCAGTAGACGGTGACATATCTTCTAGATGTATCGGTAGATGGTGACATGTCTTCAAAAGGTATTAGCATTATATCGGTAGACGGTGACATATTTTCAAGATGTATCGGTAGATGGTGACATGTCTTCAAAAGGTATTAGCATTATATCGGTAGACGGTGACATATCTTCAAGATGTATCGGTAGATGGTGACATGTCTTCAAAAGGTATTAGCATTATATCGGTAGACGGTGACATATCTTCAAGATGTATCAGTAGATGGTGACATGTCTTCAAAAGGTAGCATTATATCGGTAGACGGTGACATATCTTCAAATGATAGCGCCATTGTATCGGTAGATATATCTTCATATCTTCAAAATAAATCGTATCGGTAGATGGTGACATGTCTTCAAAAGATTTTATTAGCATTATATCGGTAGACGGTGACATATCTTCAAAATGACAGCGGCATTGTATCAGCAGACGGTGGCCAAATAATTCTTACCAGCAGACAGTAGCTAGCTATTGTTAGACATAAGGTAGACGGAGGCATGTCCTGATAGACGACGGCATACGATGGATCCTCGCTATCTCGGTGGACAATACCTTATTACAGAGATTGCACACTATGGCATCCAAGGCGGTCTGTCCCGATGAGAGAGTGAATGGTGTGGCATGCGATGTATCCTCAGGGCACGGGCAGCAGCCAGGGGAGCAGGGCGGGGCCAGGCGGCAGGCGCCAGCGGGGGCGCGGGCGGGGGCGCAGGCGGGGGCCGCGCGGCCGGCCCGCACCCCCACCCCTAGTCCGCCCCGCCCAGGTACTCGGACGCGTTGCCGCGGCATATCGGGCACGTGCGGTTCGTCTGCAACAGCCAAACGGAAGTCATTACCAACCCGCGGCATCTACTTCACGATGATTTGAACAAACGAAGAGAATGAATGAATGTGCATGTTAACGGTGGAAATAGAACAACAACCGAAGGCAAGACCGAGGAAAACTAGGCACAATCTAATATTAAATACTGGATGGACTTCTTCTACAATCATACATCGTAACATGTACGCTCGTCCACTGTGGCCGACTTTCAGTATTTGATTCATTTGGTCATGCCATGCTTTCCTTGGTCTTCCGCGGCTTCTCTTTCCACTCGCACTGCTTGTAGTTCCATATGTACAAACCATCTCAGGGTTCCTTTTTTAACTTTAATTATGTTGCAATCAACTTACAATGCAATCATCTTATGATGCAATCATCTTATGACGTAATCATCTTATGATGCAATCATTTTATGATACAATCATCTTATGATGTAACCATCTTTTGTTGCAATCATCTTATGATGCAACTCTTGATACAATCATCTTATGATGCAATCATTTTATGATACAATCATCTTACAAAGCAACTCATGATATAATCATCTTATGATGCATCTCACGATGCAATCATCTTATGATGCAACCATCTCATGTCGCAACTCGTGATGCAATCAACTTACGATGCAAGTCATGATATAATCATCTTATGATGATACTCACCCGCAGCCACTTGTCCACGCACTTGGCGTGGAACTCATGCGAGCAGGGCAGCACGCGCAGCAGCTGGCGCGGCTCCCACTCGCACATGCACACCACGCACGAGGTCTGCTCCCCTGTAACGACACCGACAACACATTGATCAAGACACCGACACCGACAACACATTGATAGCACGCGATACACTTGACATACCAAGCTGTAGAGATCCGTGGGTCTACTGCTATTCTGATGATTTGTATTTTAAGTGAGCCGTTAAGGGCGCACTAGGAAATGACTGACCCAACAGTGCAGTCTTCAGAGGTTTCTTACATTTAACGTCACTATCCTCATACTTAATACGAACATGGAGAAAAAATATTGCAAATTCTGGAAAGAGTACTGCCTCACTGACGTCGACATATTTGGATTCCTTCTGATATGTAGGATTTTTTGGTCCATGTTCAAATGAGTCGTCTGAATGTTTTATCGTTTGTAATGTCTAATTTCTGTATCATGTATAAATAAATAAATGATCGCTTAGCAGAAGTAAGAAGGAAATTTATGGTAGTCACTTGATAGGTTACCTTGGTGGGTGCCCTGGTCGTACTTGTAGCTGGGCAGCTGCTCTATCTCCGGACGGGAGAGGCCGCGAGGCTTGGCTTCCCCGAGGCGCTCCGCCAGCGACAGCAGCGCCTCGTAGTTCTCCGTCTCCGGCTCGGCCCCGCCCGCCACTTCAGCGCCCCCGTACGGAGACAGCGGGAACATGGCCCTGGGCGGATGAACGACATATTATTAACCTATTTTTGAGATGTCTAATCTATCACATATCCTATCCCTATCACATATGTACGAAAATAAACAAAAACAACAACAAACCCTCATGCCTTTTTTCCGCAGGGGTAGGCAGAGAGAATGGACCGCCACACTAGTCTATCCTGGCACACCTCTCTAGCTTCCTCCACATTCACACACTCACGTAGATTCTTCTTGTCGTCATGCCATGTTTTCCTCGGTCTGCCTCGACTCCGTACCCCATTTACATCATTAATGTATACTTTATTAACCATTTTTTCTCCGTCCATGCGCTCCATATGTCCGAACCAACGCAGCGATCCTTTCATAATACCTTCTTCCGCTCTACATTCCTTTCTTATATCGGCATTTGAGATTCTGTCGTATATCATTCTACCACACATACGTCTTAGGGACCTCATCTCTACCGCATTTATTCTGCTCTCATCCTTATTCTGCCAGTTCCATGCGAATATATCAAAATAATCCCATATTCTACCCTTACAACATGTGTATGGAAAATAAACATATCTTACCTATCCACTAATCTATCCCTAACAAATATGTATGGAAAATAAACACGTCTAACCTATCCCTATAACATGTGTACGGAAAATAAGCATTTCTAACCTATCCCTATAACATGTATATGGAGAATAAACATGATATGATAATGATGATTTATATAGCGCCATTTTTGTGAAAGATTCACTTCAAGGGTGCTCGATCTTACTTATCCCATAATCTATCTAACCTTATCCCTATCCCTAACAAATATGTATGGTAAATAAACATGTCTAACTTATCCCTAACAAATATGTATCAAAAATAAACACGTCTAAACTATCCCGATAACATGTGTATGGAGAATAAACATATCTTACCTATTCGACATTCAATATTTGATTTATTTTGTCGTGCCACGTTTTCCTTGGTCTTCCGATTCTATTTCTGGTTCCATTTACATCATTAACATATAATTTTTTTACCATTCTTTCTTCATTCATTCTTTCCATATGTCCAAACCATCTTAATGATCCTTTCATTATTTTGTTCATGACACCATCATTCGCACCGCATTCACTTCTTATATTTTCATTCGACACTCTATCATACACAGAATATCTAAGAGATCTCATTTCTACTGCATTTATTCTACTTTCATCCTTCTTTTGCCAGTTCCATGCTTCGCTTCCATACATAAGGTCGGTAGAAGAACACCATTGTGCACTGCCATTCTAGCTTTTTTGGATAGGTTTTTGTTTGCGATGACAACTTTAAGTGCACCATTCACTTTGTTGCCTGCCCCAACCCTTCTTTCAATATCCCTCTCCACTGTAAACATACTACCTAAATACACGAACTCAACTACTTGCTCCAAATTTTCACCATTCACGCTAATGTTGCGGACTGTCATGGTTTCTTCCTTTTCAAAAATCATTACCTTGGACTTATTAACATTCATCATCAGATCATTTCGCATGCATACCTCATACATACAATTCACCAGGACTTGTAGTTCATGCTCGTTGTCAGCAAGTAGGACATCTATGTATCGAAACAAGTAGTCTAACCTATCCCATATCCTATCCCAGACATATGAAACAAAAGCACGGAACTAGCAAAGCGCGAACTAACTAACTAACCATCATGCGGTCTCCCCGAAGGGGTAGGCAGAAAGAATGAACCGTTAGCAAGCTCAGAAAAAGGTGATCTCATTTCTGATGCATTCTACTCTGCTTTCGTCCTTCTGAAAGTTTTGATTTTAATTATTTATTAAATCATAGATATCTGACTCACAGGAAGTTGAGGAAGAAGCCGGGGGGCACAGGCACCGGGCCCCCGCTGAGACCAGCCAATAGTCCTGAAACATAATACAAGTCACATTATACCAGGAGCACAAGAGACATGGTCCGACGTTAAGGAGGCAGAATACTACGTAGAACCAAGAGTGGACATTGCTCCATTCGTATGAAAGACGTCCATCTCTGCCCGAGAGGAATGCAGTGGGATAGATGACACACTATACCAGGAGCACAAGAGCAATGGTCCGACGTTAAGGAGGCAGAATACTCCGTAGAATCAAGAGTGGACATTGCTCCATTCGTATTAAAGATGTCCATCTCTGCCCGAGAGGAATGCAGTGGGACAGATGACACACTATACCAGGAGCACAAGAGCAATGGTCCGACGTTAAGGAGGCAGAATACTCCGTAGAATCAAGAGTGGACATTGCTCCATTCGTATGGAAGACGTCCATCTCTGCCCGAGAGGAATGCAGTGGGATAGATGACACACTATACCAGGAGCACAAGAGCAATGGTCCAACGTTAAGGAGGCAGTATATTAGAGGAATGGATCCCCTATAGCAGTGGTGGTACCGACCGTGGTGGTGGTGGTGCAGCGGAGGCAGGTGGATGATGGGATGGTGCGGGGGCGGCGAGGCCTGCGCAGGCGGAGGGGCCCACCTCCGGGGGCGCCTCACAGCCCTCCTACTCTCCCTGCCCTGGAAAGCGAAAGAAAACTATTTAATTTGAATAAAAATATATTTTTAGCGTCAGTAAAAAAGATTATGATGTCAGTAATAAGTAATGGGGATGCCAGAAAAGTCAGTTAAATATTGATGTCATTAAAATAATTGTCATGTGCAGGACAGGTTGTATGAATGGCAAGCTACCTCCGGGCCGAGAATCATGGGGGGTGTGAGCTGCGGGGGTGGTGGCAGCAGGGGAGAGTCGCTGCCCGGGCTGGAGGACCCCATGCCCAGCCCCATCTCCGGACCCTCGCCGCGCTGGAACAATAAGTACACTGATAATCTCTAATGATGATGAGAGATTCACTTCAGCTTCTGCACTAAGGGGCTTCATCATTCGGACCGGAAGAGTTTTCAGAGATCCCAACGTGCTCAGAGTCCTATACAACGCGTTGATTTGGATCAGACTCGCAAGTGGTTCTGTGATACGGAGTCCTCACGAGGCCAGGTATCTCTATATGAGGGAGTATGGTAGTTATCCGTGGCTCTATCCCACGGCATTTCTGTTAGGAATGCTCGGAACCATTTCATTACAGCTTCGAAGAGATGGGCATCTCATAACCCTTTTCTTTAAATTAATCAGGGGATATTTCGAGAACTCGGCCGTGCTAGAGGGTGTTGGTCTTTTTGTTCCTGATAGATTTCTGCAACAGCACAGATTGTTTTACCTACTGGCCACCAGAACCAATCTGCTTCAATAATCAAATCAAATCAAATCAGTTTATTAACTCAAAAGACATTACAAACAGGAAAATGTTTAAGGCATCTATTAAGTACAGGTAAAGTATCATAAAAATACAACATAGTACCAGGAATGCATTAGAGATGGTTCCACATTAGGAAGACAAGATACTTTCTAAAGTCAAGAGTATCTGTCCCCTGAACGTACTTTCACTAACATGAAAGACGTCCATCTCCGAGGAGACCGCGTTCAGCAGACTAACGATGACGGGCATCTCATAAACTGAATAAAAAAAAACGTATATAAAAATGAATACAGTGAAACCCGGATTTTACGTTTTCCCACCATTTGCGTGTAATTATTTCAGTCCCGATAACTAACTAACTAACCAACCATCACGCCGTCTCCCCGAAGGGGTAGGCAGAAAGAATGGACTGCCACACTTTTCTTTCCTGACATATTTCTCTATTCGCTTCCTCAACATTCATACATCGTGTCATGCACGCGCGTCGATTTCTCTGACTCCTCACATGGCCGACATTCAATATTTGATTTATTTGATCGTGCCACGTTTTCCTCGGTCTTCCTCTATTTCTGGTTCCATTTACATCATTAACATATAATTTTTTTACCATTCATTCTTCATTCATTCTTTCAATATGTCCAAACCATCTTAATGATCCTTTCATTATTCTGTTCATGACACCATCATTCGCACCGCATTCACTTCTTATATTTTCATTCGGCACTCTATCATACACAGAGTATCCGCACATTCTTCTAAGAGATCTCATTTCAACTGCATTTATTCTACTTTCATCCTTCTTTTGCCAGTTCCATGCTTCGCTTCCATACATAAGGGTCGGTAGAAGAACACCATTGTGCACTGCCATTCTAGCTTTTTTTTTATAGGTTTTTGTTTGCGATGACAACTTTAAGTGCACCATACAGTCCCGATATATTTTAGTAATTTTTTTTTCCACAATGTACGTCGAAAATATTCAAAATACGCGCGCATGACACATTATTTCGGACGTCGCAATTTGTCAATTTTAGCCATTTTTGTCCTGTCGTTATCATTCGGTTTTCGAGTCAATTTATTATGCTTTTGATATTCGCGATCGTGTTTACATAGTTCATACGTTTTGTTTTATTCTGGAAGTTTATTAATTTTCTTCCTTTTTCTATACTCATTCCCAAGTAATGTCTCAACAAAAAAAGCTTTGTCTAGCTTTGGAATTTCTCTGAAAACTTTGTGAAAGGAATATTGCCAATTTATAGAAAAGAAGCGATGGCTGCACGAAAGATGCCGAGTATATATATGTAATGAAGGTATCCTTTTTACATAGTGTTCTCATCTTTTTTCAAGAGAAAAACGTAATATATAGACATCCCGCTTGCACTAATGTATTAAGCGCTCTTCTCACGTGATGTCCCATTTGAATTATTAGAATTGTAGGTACATCTTACGAAATACGCGATATTTCGATTTAACGGTAGAATTTACTATGAAATGTCAATTTTTTTAAACCTATCAAAAAAAGCTAGAATGGCAGTGCACAATGGTGTTCTTCTACCGACCCTTATGTATGGAAGCGAAGCATGGAACTGGCAAAGGAAGGATGAAAGCAGAATAAATGCAGTTGAAATGAGATCTCTTATAAGAATGTGCGGATACTCTGTGTATGATAGAGTGCCGAATGAAAATATAAGAAGTGAATGCGGTGCGAATGATGGTGTCATGAACGAAATAATGAAAGGATCATTAAGATGGTTTGGACATATTGAAAGAATAAATGAAGAATGGTAAAAAAATTATATGTTAATGATGTAAATGGAACCAGAAATAGAATCGGAAGACCGAGGAAAACGTGGCACGATCAAATAAATCAAATATTGAATGTCGGCCATGTGAGGAGTCAGAGAAATCGACGCGCGTGCATGACACGATGTATGAATGTTTAGGATTCGAATTGAGAAATATGTCAGGAAAGAAAAGTGTGACAGTCCATTCTTTCTGCCTACCCCTTCGGGGAGACGGCGTGATGGTTAGTTAGTTAAGTGAATTTTTTTGACCGAGCAAATTATGACAATTTCGAATTACGAAATATCGTCGTTTGAATTAACGGACTTTTACTGTATATCTGTTTTATACTAGTTTTATTATATTCTATGGGAATGACATGTTTTGCGTTGCTAAGGCATTATCAAATGTTATAACAAGGCGATACACGTCATCCCCGGACAACAGACAGGCTACTGACACTCATTTCTCTTTGGCACCTGCATCCAACCCTTGCAGATCTTACCTGGGGATGGTGCATGTAGTGGTGGTGGGGCGAGGGGAAGCCCCGCGGGGGAGGGAATCCGCCACCGTAGCCCCCCAGGGCCAGCTGCGCCCCTCCGTACATGCCGTGAACCTGAAAGAGACAATATCATTATATATTTGGAAACCAACTACAAGACTCATTAAAGGCATTCCAAAAAGGTTCCATATAACACAACATCTCAAAGAACTTCACTGGCTTAAAAGTCCGGAAAGAATCCAGTATAAACTCTGCTGGACAGTCTTCAAAGCGCTACACGGAATGGCTCCAAATTATATATCCGAACTCTGTATAACGGACAGCCTAAATACAAGGAAATCCACACTTCGCTCGGCCAACTCCTCGGCAATAGGAAGATTAGTTGAGCCGAAGCGTTGCCCCAGTACAAATTTCGGAGATCGAGCGTTCGCGGTAGCCGGTCCATCAGCTTGGAACAATCTCCCTTCACACCTCAGATGCATAAATGATCCGACAGACTTCAGATCTAAACTGAAAACCCATCTCTTTCATATTTCATACCCAATTTAAACATTTATACTTTGTTCTATTATACCTTTTAACTGATTGCGAAAATTTAGATTTTTATATTTAAAACACATCTTAATGCGCCCTTGAGGTGATTACATCACAAAAACGGGGCTTTAAAAGTTATCATATTATTATTAACCATCACACCGTCTCTCCAGAGGGGCATTCAGAGAAAATTGGCCGCCACATTGTTGTCCTGACATACTTCTCTCGTTTTCTCTACATTCATACATCTTGTCATGCACGCAATTCACCCGTATAACCTCAATGCTTTATCGACTTCACTGGCTAAGGTTACCTGAGCGAATCGACTATAAACTGTGTCTACTTGTCCACAAGGCCTCACTACCTCACAGAACTTTGCAAGCTGACAGATTTGAACCCTCGGCAGTCAACTCCACGATCCTCGAAGGAACAAGCAACACACAAACTTCTCGTCCCGTGGCGCCAAGGAGCTTCAAAATTCGCGGATCGTGCTTTTGGCACCGCGGGACCGACGGCGTGGAACAGGCTGCCCTACAATATCCGCAATCAAGACGACGAAGGAGTGTTCAGAAGCTCTCTTAAAACTTTTCTTTTTAACCGTCGCGTTGCCATGTGGTCAATTGAGTTTCCACTGCCAATTTAAAGTTGATTTTCTTAAAACATATGGACCCTAATATTATAAAAAAAAATGAAGTGTTCTCAATATTTCGTAATAAAAAAATATTTTTTAAGACTGCCCTCACCTTCATTCGTGTTAAGGTAGAATTTGTTTTGCTAATATTTACAACTTTATCAAAAGTGACAAATACTTACTCGCTGTTTTGAACGTTTTATAAATTATATGTTTGGCCTTTTCTCATACGTAATAATACCGATTGTGGAGGGAAACGCAGCACGCAACTTAATAATATCAGAACTGTGAAAATATTAACACTTTACCAAAAGGGACAAATATTAATACGTACTCGTTGTCTTGAACGTACTATACATTTTGCCTAGGTGCCTTTATCATACGTAAAATTATAGCGCCACGGCGCGGCGGGGCGAGACAAGTTCATACTCGGTGTCAGTTGTTCATATGCTGTCTCGCATTCTATATCAGAAATCGCATGGTTCCAGAAAAAAATTAATAATGATATGTTTTTCAAATAATCCGTTTATGTTATAGATATCCATCTATTCCTAATGAAATTCCCTACAAGATGACATAAATTAAATTTTGATTCATCGAGTCATATGCTTGATATTTAGATAAAGTTAGCGGTAAACTGAATTGACCACATGGGAGCAAGCGTTTTGTTTTGAACACGGTACGTTAAGGGTTAACAGAAGCTTTCTGGACTTGAAGTGAATCTTTCACAAAAATGGCGCTATATAAATCATCATCAGTGATTCTTAACGGGGGCGTTTTAGAGGTCTGGGGGCGCATTTAGGGGGCGCTGCAGGAGTTACAGTGGGCGTTATGTCGAAATACAAAAATAAGGTATGCTCAATTGGTGCATGCACTGGGTTTGTTTTCGCCATCAATACCCTCTTCTGTGAAAGAATGCACACAGTGTCAAATGCCGTTCTCTGGACCATGGCAGGCGAAAAGCCAATCAGAGAACAAGTCGCTAGGCGCAAATGGCAGTGGATCGGTCACACTCTGAGACGGAACCCAGCCTGCATCGCTCAGGGCGCACTAGGCTGGTCCCCTATGGGGGGAAAGAGGAAGCGAGGCAGACCTAGAGCCACCTGGAGAAGAGGTTAAGGCGGCAGGCCTCACTTGGGATGATGAATCATGTACTTTTTTTATTAAAATAATATTATAATGTTGTGTGTAACAGTATGGAAGCGAAGCATGGAACTGGCAAAAGAAGGATGAAAGTAGAATAAATGCAGTAGAAATGAGATCTCTTAGACGAATGTGTGGATACTCTGTGTATGATAGGGTGTCGAATGAAATTATAAGAAGTGAATGCGGTGAGAATGACGGTGTCATGAACAAAATAATGAAAGGATCATTAAGATGGTTTGGACATATGGAAAGAATGAATGAAGAAAGAATGGTAAACAAATTATATGTTAACGATGTAAATGGAACCAGAAATAGAATTGGAAGACCGAGGAAAACGTGACACGATCAAATAAATCAAATATTGAATTTCGGCCATGTGAGGAGTCGGGGAAATCGACGCGCGTGCATGACACGATGTATGAATGTTGAGGAAGCGAATTGAGAAATATGTCAGGAAAGAAAAGTGTGGCAGTCCATTCTTTCTGCCTACCCCTTCGGGGAGACGGTGTGATGGTTAGTTAGTTAGTTAGTGTAATGTTAATATGACGAAAAAGGCAATAAATACATAATGTTTATAAACAAATAACCGCGCCGTTTCTCCGCAGGGGTAGGCAGAGAGAATGGACCGCCACACTACTCTATCCTGGCAAACCTCTCTAGCTTCCTCCACATTCATACGAGTCATACACGCACGGCAATTCCTCTGACTTCTAACATGACCAACCTTTAAAATTTGATTAATTTGGTCATGCCAAGTTTTCCTCGGTCTGCCTCGACTTCGTACCCCATTTACATCATTAACGTATACTTTCTTAACCATTCCTTCTCCATCCATGCGTTCCATATGTCCGAACCAACGCAGCGATCCTTTCATAATACCTTCTTCCGCTCTACATTCCTTTCTTATATCAGCATTTGAGATTCTGTCGTATATCGTTCTACCACACATACGTCTTAGGGACCTCATCTCTACCGCATTTATTCTACTCTCATCCTTCTTCTGCCAGTTCCATGGTAAAGTGGTAAAGGGGGCGATTCTTTCAATACGGTTAAGAAACACTGCACTACGTTTTCCTCGGCCTTCCTCTATTTCTAGCTCCGTTCACATCATTTACCTATACCTTTTTTTTTAATGTTACCAATACTTGCGATCGCTTTATGTAATACAACATTCCCCATAGAATGAAGAAACGTTGTATAAAAAAATGCAAAACATAACTAACTAACTAACTTACCATCACGCCGTCTCCCCGGAGGGGTAGGCAGAAAGAATGGAACGCCACACTGTTCTGTCCTGACATACGTCTCTCGCTTCCTCTACATTCATACATCTTGTCATGCACGCACGTCGATTTCTCCGACTCCTCACGTGACCGACATTCAATATTTGATTGATTTGATCGTGCCACGTTTTCCTCGGCCTTCCGATTCTATTTCTAGCTCCGTTCACGCCGTTTACGTATACCTTCTTTACCATTCTGTCTTCACTCATTCTTTCCATGTGTCCAAACCATCTTAATGACCCTTTCCTTATTTTGTTCAAAACACTTTCATTCGCACCGCATTCACTTCTTATACTTGCATCTGTCACTCTATCATAAACAGATTTGCCACACATTCGTCTTAGAGATCTCATTTCTACTGCATTTATTCTACTTTCATCCTTCTTTTGCAAAACATTTGACGACAAAATACAATTTATTTGATATTTTTATGTATTTTGTGTGAAGAGTAATTGAATTGTTTTTACGAGAGCGTTCCGATGTTTCAAATTCTTTCCGGCCTTTAAGGGTTTAAGAGATTGAAGTGAAATAGACACAGAAGCGGAGAGACTGAAGAGTCGTACCTGGCAGGAGAGGGGCGGAGCTGGTGTGCAGAGGGGAGGATAGGGCCACACCTCGCGGGCCCTCCCGATGGGGACGCTCACGGCCACCTGCAAACAAACATTCAATCATCTTTCTATTTACTGACAACAATTTTTTTCAATCTTATTTTATTTTAATTTTTTACTGACACCCTAAATGAAAATATATCCTTTACTGACAACCCAATTTATTTTTCTGACATCATCAAACATGTCGTTTTTTTTTTTAATGACTTTCCAAATACAATAAATTTAGATAAATATAGATGTCATAATTTTATTTCAGTTGCATCATACATTTTTTTTTACTGCCATTAGAAATTTATTTACTGACATTTCAAAAAAATTACCGACCTAATGTTTTTTGGTACCTTAAAAATTTATTCAAATTTATTATTTTAGACATTAAAATTTTATTTTACTGACAATTTTTTTTTTTTTTTGATATTACAAATTTATTTAAATTTCTTTTTTTACTGACATTAAAAAAAATTTACTGACAAAAATTTATTAAAAAAAATTTTATTGACATAATTTTTTTTGACCTTAAAAATTTATTTAAAAAAAAATTTTACTGACACTTAATTTTTTTTTACCGACAATTTTTTTTCACCGACTTTTCAAATTTATTTACTGACATAATTTATTTACTGACATATAAAATTTATTTACTGACATTTAAAATTTTATTTACTGACATTAATTTTTTATTTCCTGACATTAATTTTTTTTTACTGACATTTCAAATTTATTTATTAACATTAATTTTTTTTTACTGACATTTCAAATATATTTATTAACATAAATTTTTTTTTACTGACATTTCAATTTTATTTACCGACATTTAATTTTTTTTACCGTCATTTCAAATTTATTTATTGACATTTCAAAAAATTTGCTGACATTTAATTTTTTTTTACTGACATAATTTTTTTTACTGACATTATAAATATTTCATTTTTTATTGACATCACAAGACATAAATAATACCAAGAAACTTGGATGCCTTCATCGTGGAATCATCTGATAACCGCCTCAAGAGATTGCAATATCATGTACATAGAGGATGACTATAAGGAGAAGACGAGACCTGGTTGATGTCCAGCATGAGCGGCTGCGGCGGCGTGGGCGGGCTGGGCAGGAAGTGGGGCGCCGCGTGGTGCAGGGCGCCCCCGTAGCCGCCCTCCCCTCCCCACGCTCGCTCCGGGCCCCGTCCGCCGAATCTGATCGGAGGGCTGAAACCAAACAGTCGTTAAAATAACAGATAAAACTGATTGCCACACCCTTTAATCCTCGGATCATCTGGTGCGAATAAAGTGATAATGTTCTTCTTCAAGTGCCACCTCGGCGAACCTGCCCTGTCCTGCGCCGCTCGGAGCAGCTCCTCCACGCTTCGGATGCCGGTCGACTCCCTCACGTTTCGCAGCCAGGACATCTGGCCCTCGGCGTCCCTCAGTTTCCCTCCAATATCAGTTGGAGAAGGTGGTACTTTTCCCCACGCAGTATATGACCCAGATGCGAGATCTTTGGAATCTTAGTTCCTATGTATGGAAGTGAAGCATGGAACTGGCAAAAGAAGGATGAAAGTAGAATAAATGCAGTAGAAATGAGATCTCTAAGACGAATGTGTGACAAATCTGTATATGATAGAGTGACAAATGCAAGTATAAGAAGTGAATGTGGTGCGAATGAAAGTGTTATGAACAAAATAAGGAAAGGGTCATTAAGATGGTTTGGACACATGGAAAGAATGAGTGAAGACAGAATGGTAAAGAAGGTATATGTAAACGGCGTGAACGGAGCTAGAAATAGAATCGGAAGGCCGAGGAAAACGTGGCACGATCAAATCAATCAAATATTGAATGTCGGTCACGTGAGGAGTCGGAAAATCGACGTGCGTGCATGACAAGATGTATGAATGTAGAGGAATCGAGAGAAGTATGTCAGGACAGAACAGTGTGGCGTTCCATTCTTTCTGCCTACCCCTCCGGGGAGACGGCGTGATGGTAAGTTAGTTAGTTAGTTTAGTTCCTTGTCAACTCTAGCTCGCCTCAGATCTTCCGTATTGGTAACCGAAGAGTCGGGTGGTGGTCTAGGGGATAGAACGCTTGGCTCCTGATCCAGGGACATGGGTTCAAGCCTGGACACGACCAGATTCCTTCTTCATAATAATGAGATATTTTCTGCTCACATTGAAGATTGTAAAACTTAATTCTAAAATCATTGATTTAAATCCTTGGTATTGTCTTTTAAAAAAAAAAAAAAACATATCTGTCCAGGGAACTCTGAGGGGATATTTCGAGAACTCGGCTGTGCTAGAGGATGTTGGTCTTTTTGTCCCGGATAGATTTCTCCGACAGCACAGATTGTTTTATCTACCGACCACTGGAACAAATATGCCTCTGGTGATACCGGTGGGAAGAGCAATTAGTCTGCTGAACGCGGTCTCCTAGGAGATCGATGTCTTTCATATTAGTGAAGGTACGTTCAGGAGACAAATACTCTTGACTTTAGAAAGAATCTTGTCTTCCTGCAGTGGAACCATCTCTAATACGTTCCTGGTACTATGTTGTATGTATATAATATTTGACCTGTACTCAATAGATGCCTTAAACATTTTGCTGTTCGTAATGTCTTTTGAGTTAATTAACTGATTTGATTTGAAGGCATCCATTGAGTACAGGCAAAATAACTAACCATCACGCCATTTCTCCTGAGGGGTAGGCAGAGAGGATGGATCGCCACAATGGCCTGTCCTGGCATACCTCTTGGGCTTCCTCTACATTCATACATCGTACCATGCACGCACGTCGATTATTCCGACTTCGAATGTGGCCGCCTTTTAGTAATTGATTAATTTGGTCATGCCATGTTTTCCTCGGTCGTCCTCGGCTTCTTTTTCCACTCACGCTGCTTGTGTACAACTTTTTAACCATTCTTCTCTCATCCATTCGTTCCATATGTCCAAACCATCTCAAGGATCCTTTTTTAATTTTATCCATGATGCAGTCATCTGTCTTACATTTCTTTCTTATTTCATCGTTCGGTATTCTATCATACAACATTTTCCCACACATTCCTCTTAGTGATATCATTTCTGCGGCGATTATCCTGCTTTCATCCTTCTTTTGCCAGCTCCAAGCTTAACTTCCAAACAGGAGGGTTGGCATTAGAACTCCATTGTGTACTGCCATCTTTGCTTCTGTGGATATATTTCTATTTGCAGTAATGACTTTGAGTGCGCCATTTATTTTATTCCCAGCACCAACCCTTCTTTCGATGTCTTTCTCCATTTTTCCGTCTCTTGTAAACATGCTTCCCAGATACGTAAATTCGGTAACTTGCTCCAATTTCTCGTCCATCGCACTTATATCACAAATCGTCATACATTCTTCTTTCTGGAAAAGCATCACTTTAGATTTAGACACATTCATCATCAGGTCACTCTTTTTGCATGCCTCATACATCCTCGACACCAAGACTTGCAAAAGGTCTCTACTGTCAGCGATTAACACAGCATCGTCTGCATCAAAATATAATATATAATAGCAGGACCACCGGGGCCTCACCTGGTCTGCTGGTGCGGCTGCATGTGCGGGTGGTGGTAGACGTGCTGCGGCGGCGGGGGCGGGGCTGGCGGGGGCGACGGGGGCTCCCGGTGGCGGGAGATCCTCCGCCTCTTGCGCGAGGGGCTGTCCGTCTTGCGCCCGTGCTCGCGCGACGGCCCGGCCACGCCCTGCAGAGGATTCGTGTCCATCATCTGCCGGAGACATTCCATCCCGTGAGAAGAACAATTGAAGAAATGTGTAGTTTTTGTTCTGGATATCAGATATAATACGTTTATGGCTTGTACGTATTTAATTAACGGAGAAAACCAGGATCACCAAAAAAAGTATATTAAAAACAAGAGTAAACTTACTAACCATCACGCCGTCTCCCTGAAGGGGTAGGCAGAATGAATGGACTGCCACACTTTTCTTTCCTGACATATTTCTCAATTCGCTTCCTCAACATTCATACATCGTGTAATGCACGCGCGTCGATTTCTCTGACTCCTCACATGGCCGACATTCAATTCCTCGGTCTTCCGATTCTATTTCTGGTTCCATTTACATTATTAACATACAATTTTTTTACCATTATTTCTTCATTCATTCTTTCCATATGTCCAAACCATCTTAATGATCCTTTCATTATTTTGTTCATGACACCATCATTTGCACCGCATTCACTTCTTATATTTTCATTCGGCACTCTATCATACACAGAGTATCCGAAAATTCGTCTAAGAGATCTCATTTCTACTGCATTTATTCTACTTTCATCCTTCTTTTGCCAGTTCCATGGTTCGCTTCCATACACAAGGGTCGGTAGAAGAACACCATTGTGCACTACCATTCTAGCTTTTTTGGATAGGTTTTTGTTTGTTTGTTTGAACTAATGATCAAAATTGGATATTCTTTATATATCCGGTATCTAGCCAGATCTCTTATATTAATATCTTCTTCTTCTTCACTTATGGTAGACTCAGGAGTCTGTTATTTCAGGCGGGTCCTCTTGAGAGGCTGAACTCCAGCTTTCTCTCCACCGTTTCGGGGGTCTTCCTGGTCGGCGTTCCATGGAGAGCTATGTATGGTATCCTATTCTTTCTACGTGTTGATGCCAGTATCGCCGTCTTTGACGTGCCCATCTGACCACATCTTCGACCTCGCAGACTTCTCGGATTGCTGTATTCCTAACTCGACCACGTAGGGTCTTGCCAGCTATAGCGCGGGGTGTTATCCCGAGCATGCTCTTTGTCTTGACAGTGTCTGCCCTCGATTCAATGCCATATGTGAGGACTGGTCGCACACAGGTCTTATTAATATGTATTTACTAAATGGTGACGTGGAGAAAAGTCAACATTAGACTGGATTGGAATATGGAGTGTAGAGGAGATATAGAAGGACAGGCTGTTACTCACGAGGTGGTGGTGATGGTGGTGATGCCCGGAGCCCGAGCTCTCCATGCCGCTACCCGAGGCCCCCTGCTCCATCAGGTTGGGGCCGCGGAGCTCTGAAAAGTTAAAATCTACTCACATTTTAATACAATTTTATTACATAATCATGATTAAAATTTAAAAAACAACAACAATCCATCATGCCCTTGGACCGCCACACTACCCTACCCTGACACACCTCTCTAGCTTCCCCCACATTCATACGAGTCATACACGAATGTCGATTTCTTCGACTTCTAGCGTGGCCAACATTTAAAATTTGATTGATTTGGTCGTGCCATGTTTTGAGAGTATGGTATTTTCTACCGAAGAGTATGGTATTCGGTACCGGAGAGTATGGTATTCTCTACCGGAGAGTATGGTATTCTCTAGTCTCGTTAAGAAAGTATAGGCTAACGGTTTGAATGGACTACAGAGTCGAAGGAAAATACCATACTCTCCGGTAGAGAATATCATACTCTCCGGTAGAGAATACCATACTCTCTGGTAGAGAATACCATACTCTCTGTTAGAGAATACCATACTCTCCGGTAGAGAATACCATACTCTCTGGTAGAGAATACTACACTCTCTGTTAGAGAATACCATACTCTCTGTTAGAGAATACCATACTCTCCGGTAGAGAATACCATACTCTCTGGTAGAGAATACTACACTCTCTGTTAGAGAATACCATACTCTCCGGTAGAGAATACCATACTCTCTGGTAGAGAATACTACACTCTCTGTTAGAGAATACCATACTCTCCGGTAAATAATATCATACTCTCCGGTAGAGAATATCATACTCTCCGGTAGAGAATATCATACTCTCCGGTAGAGAATACCATACTCTCTGGTAGAGAATACTACACTCTCTGTTAGAGAATACCATACTCTCTGTTAGAGAATACCATACTCTCCGGTAGAGAATACCATACTCTCTGGTAGAGAATACTACACTCTCTGTTAGAGAATACCATACTCTCCGGTAGAGAATACCATACTCTCTGGTAGAGAATACTACACTCTCTGTTAGAGAATACCATACTCTCCGGTAAATAATATCATACTCTCCGGTAGAGAATATCATACTCTCCGGTAGAGAATATCATACTCTCCGGTAGAGAATACCATACTCTCTGGTAGAGAATACTACACTCTCTGTTATAGAATACCATACTCTCCGGTACCAAGTGTATAAGCTTAAATCCGCTGTTTGCTCACAGATGGCGTTAGTGAGCGTATCAAACTACCTCTACTGACACTTTATACTGTTTTTTATACGAGTTAGTACACATCGCCAGCAATTTCATACAACAATATACATTTTTCTGTTGGTAATCGTGTCTAGTTCCTTGCCAGAAAAAGAGCATAAGCGGGAAGCTCTGCTTTTCTGCTGAATGCTTGTGGAAGCCCTGAGGTGACAGAAAGAAAACTGAACGCAAGGAATCGTGGGATGATCCCGGCCGACCACATGGAACGGAACAGAAGACAGATGCTCACCTTGCGGCCTGCGCTGGTGCTGCATGGGCATCTCCTCCCTCAGGCAGTCCTCGGGGTGGCGCTGGTGGGGCGGGGAGGGCTTGGGGTAGCCCTGGTAGCCCCCGGGGCCCCCTGAAGCCTCTCCGCGTCCGTTGCCCTCACTAAAACAGACGAGTCACAATAGGATAAGTTACAAATCAAGTCAAACCAATTTGTTATCCCAAAATCTACTGAGAACAGGTAAAGTATAATTTTTCATTTATTTATTTCAGAGACCTTCTTGACGTCAAGAAGGTCTCTTGCGGGTTGCGGCTCTTGCGGCATTGGAGATGGACGTCTTTCATATTCGTGAAAGTACGTTCAGAAGACAAATACTCTTGACTTTGGAGAGTATCTTGTATTCCTAATGTCGAACCATCTCTCATACGCTCCTGGTATTATATATTATGATAATTATCTTCGACAAAGGGGTCATAGATTGTTTTATCTCCCACGATGCAGAACCAACCTGCCAATGGTTATGCCGGTAGGTAGATCAATATCTTTGCTTAATCGTATCACCTCGGAGTTTGACATATTTTGTGATAGTCTGGCTCATCTGAGGGAAGTACTATCTGTATTATAATTGTATGGTATATTTATTTTATCAATCTGTCATGCATCTTATGTTTCTCGCTCTTAATATTAATCTATTATGTATTACTTATTATTGTGTATCCCTAACTTGTATCTTTAGTGTATTGGAAAAAAAAATTCTGTAATGATTTAGATATATTTGAAATAAATAGTTAGTTAGAAAGTTTCAATCCTGGGATTGGTTTGCAGCAATTTCTTCTATTCTTCTCTTCCATTCTTCCCTGTCTTGTGCGGCTCTTTTGAAATGTGCATATGATGAGCAGCGCACGTCCACCAACAGGTCCCCTAGAGTGTGTCCCCTCGGTCATACCCTCCATTATGGCGTGCAAGAGGCCTTCTTGTCGTATTACATGGCCGATCCATCTTGCACGCCTTTCGGACAAGGTCCTGAGCAGGTGCCTTCCTCCTTCCATTCTTTGGAGAACCTCCTCATTTGTAATGTGGTCTCCTAATAGTCTTCTATAGGACCACATCTCAAAAGCCTCCAGTCTCCGTTTATCTCTTTCGGATAGGCACCATGTCTCGCAGCCGCACATCAAGATACTCCATACATAGGTCTTGATGAGGAATATTCTCAGCTTAATGTCTATATTATTCAATTTGATTTATATTTTGAATATTGAGGGAAGGCGCCTATCTATAATATAACTAACTAACTTACCATCACGCCGTCTCCCCGGAGGGGTAGGCAGAAAGAATGGAACGCCACACTGTTCTGTCCTGACATACGCCTCTCGCTTCCTCTACATTCATACATCTTGTCATGCACGCACGTCGATTTTTCCGACTCCTCACGTGACCGACATTCAATATTTGATTGATTTGATCGTGCCACGTTTTCCTCGGCCTTCCTCTATTTCTAGCTCCTATTTATAATATTGTCGGGGTTAAATACATAACCCATATAAGTGGACTTTGACTGCTGAATCAGCATATTTCATGATGAAATATATTACACGAATAACCGAAAACGCCTGACTTAGGACCTACTTATCAAAAGTGATGAATCGGGGCCCAGATTTATTCACACAGGTCACTAGGTCACTAGAGCAGAGCATTGTGTGAAAAGGGAAGCAAAGCATATAAAAGCGGTACATTCGACCACCATGGACAGTACTCCTTCTTGCGACTTCTAACCGACACAAGTCTACACCGTCAAGTCTACGTACAAAGAACCTCCAACTCTCCCACCGAGTTGCCCTACTCTCTACACTGCTACGCCACGTAACTTCCGACGAGTCTTGGCTCCAACCGACCGACGCTACTGCCCAGTGAGCCGTCAGCCCCAGCTGCTATCGACGTCCAGGCGCATGCTCCATCACGAGTACATAGTACTGTTAACGTATGATTACTTGTGATCTCCAATAAACGCTGAAACCTCCACTGCTTTTAACTCTCACCACATCCCCCAAAGTGGATCCAATAATGTTCGCGGTAGACTTCTAAGTCTCACATCCGTACAGCGGTACGCTGCTGAATAAAACGAATAATTACCTGAAATTCCAGTAATCCTTGAATCTGGCGTGCCTCCGCGGCTGACGCCCCCCGCCTCCGGGCCGGCCGTAGCCCCTGCGCGACCCGTGGCCTCCGCTCCCGCAGTTCATGCTGGCTGCCGCTGCTGCGCACTACCGTGGCATGCCGCGCCCGCAGACGACGGAGTCTTCGTTACGCTGCTCGCGTTACGAGATGACAGGGATCCAACGATGCCGGAATCACAAAAGTAAAGTCCAAATCACTTCTATATATATATATATATATATATATATATATATATATATATAATCACTTTAAATTTTTTAATTCTTGCGCAAAATGTCTAAATTGGTGGCAACGATTGCTTTTTCCTTATGATAGACAAATTATATATTAATAAATAAATGTAATAAATAAACTAACTAACTAACCATCACGCCGTCTCTCCGCAGGGGTAGGCAGAGAGAATGGACCGCCACACTACTCTATCCTGGCACACCTCTCTAGCTTCCTCCACATTCATACAACGAGTCATACACGCACGTCGATTCCTCCGTCTAATTATTATTATTAACCCTTATGCATGGAAGCGAAGCATGGAACTGGCAAAAGAAGGATGAAAGTAGAATAAATGCAGTTGAAATGAAATCTCTTAGACGAATGTGTGGATACTCTGTGTATGATAGAGTGCCGAATGAAAATATAAGAAGTGAATGCGGTGCGGATGATGGTGTTATGAACAAAATAATGAAGAATGGTAAAAAAATTATACGTTAATGATGTAAATGGAACCAGAAATAGAGGAAGACCGAGGAAAACGTGGCACGATCAAATAATGTCGGCCACGTGACGAGTCGGAGAAATGGACGCGCGTGCATGACACGATATATAAATGTTGAGGAAGCGAGAGAAGTATGTTAGGAAAGAAAAGTGTGGCAGTCCATTCTTTCTGCATACCCCTTCGGAGAGACGGCGTGATGGCTAGTTAGTTAGCGTTCTGCTATATTACTAACTAACTAACCATCACGCCGTCTCCCCGAAGGGGTAGGCAGAAAGAATGGACTGCCACACTCTTCTTTCCTGACATATTTCTCAATTTGCTTCCTCAACATTCATACATCGTGTCATGCACGCGCGTCGATTTCTCTGACTCCTCACATGGCCGACATTCAATATTTGATTTATTTGATCGTGCCACGTTTTCCTCGGTCTTCCTCTATTTCTGGTTCCATTTACAACATTAACATATATATTTTTTTACCATTCTTTCTTCATTCATTCTTTCCGTATGTCCAAACCATCTTAATGATCCTTTCATTATTTTATTCATAACACCATCATTCGCACCGTATTCACTTCTTATATTTTCATTCGACACTCTATCATACACAGAGTATTCACACATTCGTATAAGAGATCTCACTTCTACTGAATTTGTTCTACTTTCATCCTTCTTTTGCCAGTTCCATGCTTCGCTTCCATACATAAGGGTCGGTAGAAGAACACCATTGTGCACTGCCATTCTAGCTTTTTTGGATAGGCTTTTATTTGCGATGACAACTTTAAGTGCACCATTCACTCTGTTGCCTGCCCCAACCCTTCTTTCAATATCCCTCTCCACTGTAAACATACTACCTAAATACACTGCTATATTTATTCTGCCAATTCCAAGCTTCGCTTTCACACAGACGGGTTAAAACCAGAACTCCATTGTGGATGGTCATTTTCGCTTTCATTTATAAATTCTCACTTCGTTGAATAAAAAAATTAAAATTTGACCAACGCAAATGTGATTGTATTACTGGAAAAACTGAATTTTGATTGCATTTATAAAAATTAGTGGCCTAAAGATATATAAATTCATTTAAAAAATCTAAAATCTAATCGAACAAACATTAAAACTGAAGTGCACAGCTGCGAAACAAGCAAACTCCATTTGCATACAGGGCTGCCAACTTTACGCGAAGAACGCTGCAGTTACCCAAATAAAAACGTCAAATTCTTTATTTTTTTAACTGTACGCGAATAGATAGCGATGCACTAATCGTTTTAAATACACTTCCAGCTTCCTCTACTTGCATACGTAGCTTAAAACGCGCTAAAAAACTGTGTAAAATTACGCATTTTCTACAAGCGATTTTCACAACGCGATGATGTCATACATACATCTGTTTTCTTTAAGTTTTGATTAACTAATGATCTAGCCTATTACGTACATAAAAAATACGCTTAAAGCAGTATAATTTGATATGAATGTGATGTACATTTAACACTTTTCACTGTTTTTTTTATAATTTAAAACACGTATTTGCACAAAATGTGATATTTAATTTTAAAATGTTGTTTTAAATCAAAATAATAGTTAATTAATGACGTAAGACTTTTGTTTACGCAAACAAAGAACTTGCAAGAACGATACGTTGATAAATAAAAACAAAACAATGATAATAATAATAGAAAAAAAGCAGTAAATTCGTTGCCAACTTCAGGGGTCTAATTAAGTTTCACTTTCTTTAGATTAAATCCGTCACTTTTCCAGGAACTAGATTGGTATAATCTAACACGAAATGCGTATGAATTCGTACTGGAATTACGAAACAAAACAATGCGTAATATCGACTGTAACCCCTCCAAAGAACAGCGGATGGTACATCACAAGGTCCCGCAAATAACCTTGCACATAAATCATACATTATTTGTTATTTCACAAGTTGATACCATTTTTAAAGTGTTTAAATCACTTTTAAACGAAATATATCGAACTGATGTCCGTAATAACCACACTTAGGCACACTACGCAGCGAAATATATCCATCACACAACGTTAGAAGTACATATCGATCCATTAGGTGTTGGTCGCACGCAAAAAAAATCACAATTACACATTTGATTTCGATTTTAAACGCCAACGCCCGATTTGAAAATTGTGGAGAGCAACGCAACGGAGGAGCAACGCGGGTTCGAGTGCACTGCAGCTATGGGAGTGGCTCCGGGAATTGATAAATTGCTCTTTGCTCGCCTGCTCCCGAACGGGCTTTGTCCCTCACGGGGCCTTGTTTTGGAACGATCGGAGTGAAGTTGGCGCGCTCTGCCATAGCTGCCAACACAGCGGCAGAATAAATGCTACGAACGCGCTCCTTCTGAAACGGTGGTTCTCTACGAAATAACTTTATTTAATTATTTATTAAAAAAACTGGATTGGAAAATGGAGAAAGATATCGGAAGAAGCCACTACAGAAATGAATGGCAGTAAAGCAAAGCAAGAATGTGCGGAAAAACAATGTATGATAGAATATTTTTATTTATTTATTATTATGATGATTTGTATTTTAAGTGCGCCGTTTTGTAAAATCAATTACTCCAAGGGCGCACTAGGAAATGACTGACCGAACAGTGCAGTCTTCAGATGTTTCTTAAATTTAACGTCACTATCCTCGTACTTAATACTAACATGGAGGCTATTCCACGCCAACGGACCCGCAACGCTGAAAGCACGATCATAGAAACATGCTTTATTGGCTCTACCTAGAATATCTAATGATAAGGCGGATGAATGCGTGATAAATAAAATTAAGAACAGGTCACTGAGATGGTTTGGACGTATGGAACGAATGGATAAGGGAAGAATGGTTTAAAAGATATATACAAGTAGTGTGAATATAAGAAGTGAATGCGGTGCGAATGATGGTGTCATGAACAAAATAATGAAAGGATCATTAAGATGCTTTGGACATATGGAAAGAATGAATGAAGAAAGAATGGTAAAAAAAATATATGTAAATGATGTAAATGGAACCAGAAATATAGGAAGACCGAGGAAAACGTGACACTATCAAATAAATCAAATATTGAATGTCGGCCATGTGAGGAGTCAGAGAAATCGACGCGCGTGCATGACACGATGTATGAATGTTGAGGAATCGAGAGAAATATGTCAGGAAAGAAAAGTGTGGCAGTCCATTCTTTCTGCCTACCCCTTCGGGGAGACGGCGTGATGGTTAGTTAGTTAGTTAGTGTGAATGGAAAAAGAGTCGAGGAAGGCCAAGGAAGACATGGCATGACCAAATTAATCAATTACTGAAAGACGGCCATGTTCGAAGTAAGAACAATCGACGAGCGTGCATGTCACGATGTGTAAATGTAAAAGAGGCGAGAGAGTTATGTCAGGATAGAACCATGTGGCGATTCATCCTCTCTGCCTACCCCTCCGGGGAAACGGCGTGATGGTTAGTTAGTTAGTAAAGACCTGAATGTGTTGGATGCAGGTGCCAAAATGAGCGGAGTGTCAGTAAGCTGTGTGCTCTATGCGGATGACGCTGTCCTACTTGCAGACAACGAGCATGAACTACAAGTCCTGGTGACTAGTGTGTATGAGGTATGCAAGCGATATGATGATGAATGTGAACAAGTCCAAGGTAACGCTTTTTCAAAAAAGAAGAAATCACGACGGTCTGCAACATTAGCGTGAATGTTGAAAATGTGGAACAACTGGATGAGTTCGTTTATTTACAAAGTATGTTTACAAAGGATGGGAGAGTGGTGAAGGATATTTGACAGAAGGGTTTGACAGGCAATAAAGTAAATCGTGCACTTAAAGTCATCGCAAACAAAAGCCAATTTGGATGTTTGGAAAAGCTATTTGGTAGTGCACATTGATGTTTTTGTGCCGACCCTTATGTATGGAAATGAAGCATGGATCTGGCAAAAGAAAGATGAAAGTAGAATAAATGCAGTAGAAATGAGATCTCTTAGACAAATGTGTGTATACTCTGTGTATGATAGAGTGTCAAATGCAATTATAAGAAGTGAATGCGTGCTATGAACAAAATAATGAAAGGGTCGTTAAGATGGTTTAGATACATAATAAAAAATATTGAAGACAGCATGGTGAAGAAAGTATATATGATCGACGTGAACGGAGCTAGAAATAAAGAGAGCCGGAGAAAACCGTGGCACGATCAAATCAATCTAATATTATACAACGTTTTTGAATGTATACAAATATTTGTAGACAAATACTGGATTTTATTTACCCATTGCGGATTATCCGTTTTAAAGATCTTCTGCTTAATGCTTAAATCTAATCTTCATAGATGGCGCTGGTCTTTAGATTGAAACTGACATGTGAATTGTGGTGGTGGATATTAACATATATACAACTTCCAAAACTTGTCAGACATGGTGGTCATAAAAAAGGTGAAATGGGGAATGTTGTAAGTTGTAATTACATAAAGCGTGCGCTTAACCCAACCAATGACAGGTCATAAGTCCTGTAAACACCTCGATCACCATATTCGGTTTCCAGTTTGCATCTTCGTCTCTATTGAGATAAAATTAATCCTTGAAACTAATATTAAATTTCGGTCTCGTAAAGAGTCGGAGAAATCGACGTGCGTGCATGATACGATGTAAGAATGTAGAGGAATCGTAAGAAGTATGTAAGGACAGGAAAATGAGACGTTCCATTCTTTCTGCCCACCTCTCCGGAGGGAAGGCGTGATGGTAAGTTAATTAGTTTAAAACAGAAGTTTTGTATAAAATTTTGATATGAAGTTTTACATCACTGTTCAAGAAACAATAAATTAACGATGTGAATGGAATACGGAGTTGAGGAAGACCGAGAAAAACACGACATGACTTTAATTAATCAAATTTTAAAGTTCGTCTATGCTAGAAGTCGGAAGAAACAACGTGCGTGTCTGACTCGCTGTATGAATGTGGAGGAACCAGAGAGGTGTGTCAGGATAAAGTAGTGTTCATTCTCTCTCTGCACACCCTTCCGGGGAAATGGTGCCATGGTTTGTTGTTTTTCAATTTACAAAATTCATAAATTTAAAGGCAATAATTTAAAATTACCCCACACTTTAAATTTTCCATTAATACACAAAATCGATAATTGTCTTTGATTGTTTTCCTTCCATAGACAGCAGACGTGAAGAAATAGATTCATTTTTCGGCTATCTTTCATCGTGCGTGTTATGGCTGTCCATCAGGAGTAAAAATAATAATTAAATTATTTCGTATCGCGGACAATGGCTGTCCGGAGTTCATCTGCTGCCAAAATGATGGGAAAACTGTTTCGCCTGAATCTATCGCGTCGCCTGTACAGCTCCGCTTCATCCAAGGTACGAAAGTTCGATCTGACACATCTAAAGTCTGCATTTTGTTATGTGCGCCTTTTATGACAGAAATATGTTGTTCAACTGTTTTTATAACTAACTTATACTTGCAAACTTTAGAACAGAATGCCACACTTATATATACCGAAAAGCAATCATATTTTTTTCTATATCATAGTGCTTTTGAAATGCATATCAAAGAATTGTATCGACTTCATTGGTTAATGTTTTTTTCACTTTCTATCTATTACACCGTCCATCGAAAGATTATCCAGAAATAATAGACATCCACGCCATCCTTTCCTGACATTCTATCGCTCCTCAAGATTCATAAATCGTGTTATGCACGCGCGTCGATTTCTTCGACTCTTCACGTGGCCGACATTAAATATTTTATTTATTTGACCGTGCCCTGTTATCCTCGGTCTTCCTCTATTTCTAGTTCCATTTACATCGTTAACACATACATTATTTCTTCATTCATTCTTTCCATGTGTTTTAACCCTTTCATTATTTTGTTCATAACACTTTCATTTGCACCGCATTCACTTCTTATATTTGCATACACAGAGTATCCGCACATTCGTCTAAGAGATATCATTTCTACTGTATTTATTCTACTTTCATCCTTCTTTTGCCTGTTCAATGCACCGCTTCCGTACATAAGGATCGGCACAAGAACACCATTGTGCACTGCCATTTAAGATTTTTGGATACGCTTTTGTTTGCGATGACAACTTCAAATACACCATTCACTCTGCTGCCTGCCCCGATCCTTCTTGCAATATCCCTCCACTCGCCCAGCTTTTGTAAACTTACTAACCATCGCGCCGTCTCCCCGAAGGGGTAGGCAGAAAGAATGGACTGCCACACTTTTCTTTCCTGACATATCACAACTAGATTACTGCAATGGACTCTATGCCAACATCCCCAAGCAGCAAATAAATAAACTCCAGTCTGCATTCAATGCAGCAGTAAGACTGATAAGGGGTGTGCCAAAGAGTTGTCACATAACACAGCATCTTGAGGAGCTCCACTGGCTGAAATGTCCAGAAAGGATACAATACAAGCTCTGCTGGACGGTCTTCAAGGCGTTGCATGGAATGGCACCAGCTTATATATCGGATCCAAAAAAGCCAAGATGGCAGTGCACAATGGTGTTCTTGTGCCGACCCTTATGTATGGAAGTGAAGCATGGAACTGGCAAAAGAAGGATGAAAGTAGAATAAACGCAGTAGAAATGAGATCTCTAAGACGAATGTGTTGCAAATCTGTTTATGATAGAGTGACAAATGCAAGTATAAGAAGTGAATGTGGTGCGAATGAAAGTGTTATGAACAAAATAAGGAAAGGGTCATTAAGATGGTTTGGACACATGGAAAGAATGAGTGAAGACAGAATGGTAAAGAAGGTATGTGTAAACGGCGTGAACGGAGCTAGAAATAGAATCGGAAGGCCGAGGAAAACGTGGCACGATCAAATCAATCAAATATTGAATGTCGGTCACGTGAGGAGTCGGAGAAATCGACGTGCGTGCATGACAAGATGTATGAATGTAGAGGAAGCGAGAGAAGTATGTCAGGACAGAACAGTGTGGCGTTCCATTCTTGCTGCCTACCCCTCAGGAGAGACGGCGTGATGGTTAGTTAGGTAGTTAGTTATATATCGGAACTCTGCATCAACAAAAATCTGAATGCCAGACAGTCTACATTGCGATCAGCGATCGGTAAATTGACTGTGCTAAAATGCTGTCCTAGCACAAACCTTGGCGACCGAGCCTTTGCGGCAGCCGGCCCTTCAGCCTGGAACAGTCTTCCAGCAGACCTTTAGTGCATTGAGAATCAGTCAGAGTTTAGATCGAGTCTGTAAAGAATTGGTTCCGAGCATTCCTAAAAGAAATGCCGTGGGATAGAGCCACGGATAGCTACCATACTCCCTCATGTAGAGATACCTCAGAATTTTTTTCTAAACCCTCTCCAGCATAATGGAATATCTCGTCTCGTGAGGACTCCATATCACAGAACCACTTTCAAATAATATGCCGAATGAGTAAGCAGAAATAATTGACCGCTTAATAATAATAATTATAATAATATGCTAACTTTGAAAGCGCCGTTTTTGTGATGTAATCACCTCAAGGGCGCTTTATGACGTGTTTTAAATATAAAAATCTAAATGTGACCGCTTAAAAAGCGATCGATTTAAAAGTATAGTAGAACAAAGCATAAATGTTTAACTTGGGTATGAAATATGAAAAAGATGGGTTTTCAATTTAGATCTGAAATCTGTCGGATCATTTATGCATCTGAGGTGTGAAGGGAGATCGTTCCAAGCTGATGGACCGGCTACCGCGAACGCTCGATCCCCGAAATTTGTACTGGGGCAACGCTTCGGCTCAACTAATCTTCCTATTGCCAAAGAGTTGGCCGAGCGAAGTGTGGATTTCCTTGAATTTAGGCTGTCCGTTATACAGAGTTCAGATATATAACTTGGTGCCATTCCATGTAGCGCTTTGAAGACTGTCCAGCAGAGTTTATACTGGATTCTTTCTGGACTTTTAAGCCAGTGAAGTTCTTTGAGATGTTGTGTTATATGGGACCTTTTTGTAATGCCTTTAATGAGCCTTGCTGCTGCATTGAACGCAGATTGAAGTTTGTTTATTTGTTGTTTTGGAATGTTTGCATAAATTCCATTACTTGTCACACTTCTCTCGCTTCCTTAACATTCTTCCATCGAAAAAACTTATACTAAACCAGCTTATAGCAGGCAAGTCAACGTTCGGGCAGGACATCGTCTATCGGGTCTGATAGTACTTTATATATAAATAACTGTGTAAGACCCCATTAGACCTCAACATCCTCATCCTGGAGTCACAGAGAAGGTGTAATGATACACGGGCAAAAGAATAGACTTGATAAGGTTTGCTGACGATATTGATCGCGTAGATAGAGGTAAACTGGGAAATATTGTCGGAATATGGAATAAACACAAAACTGATCACGGCAATTACATCGCTGTACACAGAAAGCACTGCTAGTGTCAGAGTAAATGGGGATCTTACAGCCTGGTTTGATATCAATAGAGGGGTCCAACAGGGGTGTGTAATGTCTCCATGGTTGTTTAATCTATATATGGACAAGTGTATGAAAGAGCTGAAAGGGTTGGAAGCAGGTGCAAAAATGGAAGGTGTGTCAGTAAGCTGTTTGTTGTATGCGGACGACGCTGTGCTACTTGCAGACAACGAGCACGAACTGCAAGCCCTGGTGTCTAGTATGTATGAGGTATGCAAGCGATACGATTTGATGATGAATGTGAATAAGTCTAAGGTAATGATTTTCGAAAAAAGAAGGAAGCATGACAGTCTGCAACATTAGTGTAAACGGTGAAAATCTGGAACAAGTGGATGAATTTGTTTATTTAGGAAGTATGTTTACAGTGGAGAGGGATATTGAAAGAAGGGTTGGGGCAGGCAACAGAATAAATGGTGCACTTAAAGTTGTCATCGCAAACAAAAGCCTATCCAAGAAAGCTAAGATGGCAGTGCACAATGGTGTTCTTGTGCCGACCCTTTATGTATGGAAGTGAGGCATGGAACTGGCAAAAGAAGGATGAAAGTAGAATAAATGCAGTAGAAATGAGATCTCTAAGATGAATGTATGGCAAATCTGTTTATGATAGAGTGACAAATGCAAGTATAAGAAGTGAATGTGGTGCGAATGAAAGTGTTATGAACAAAATAAGGAAAGGGTCATTAAGATGGTTTGGACACATGGAAAGAATGAGTGAAGACAGAATGGTAAGAAGGTATATGTAAACGGCGTGAACGGAGCTAGAAATAGAGGAAGGCCGAGGAAAACGTGGCACGATCAAATCAATCAAATATTGAATGTCGGTCACGTGAGGAGTCGGAAAAATCGACGTGCGTGCATGACAAGATGTATGAATGTAGAGTTGGCGAGAGACGTATGTCAGGACAGAACAGTGTGGCGTTCCATTCTTTCTGCCTACCCCTTCGGGGAGACGGCGTGATGGTAAGTTAGTTAGTTAGTTAGCTGAAAGTGAGGAGGAAATGCAGGAGGCCTTAGCATGTCAGGAGTTCCACTAAAGAACACCAAGGAGTTTGTCTACCTCGGGAGCAAAATAACATGGGACGGTCGGTCTAACAGCGAGGTCGACAGCCGTATACATCAGGCTAGGCTTGCATCTAATAAAATGTCGAAAATAATAGAATCGAATAATATAGACCTAAAACTGAGAATACTCCTCATCAAGACCTATGTATGGAGTGTCTTGATGTACGGCTGCGAGACATGGTGCCTATCCGACACTAGAGGCTTTTGAGATGTGGTCCTATAGAAGACTATTAGGAATTTCCTGGAGGACCTGTTGGTGGACATGCGCTGCTCATCATATGCAGAATTCAAAAGAGCCGCGCACAAGACAGGGATGAATGGAAGAAATTGCTGCAAACCAATCCCAGGATTGTAACTAACTAACTAACTAACCATCACGCCGTCTCCCCGAAGGGGTAGGCAGAAAGAATGGACTGCCACACTTTTCTTTCCTGACATATTTCTCTCGCTTCCTCAACATTCATACATCGTGTCATGCACGCGCGTCGATTTCTCACATGGCCGACATTCAATATTTGATTTATTTGATCGTGCCACGTTTTCCTCGGTCTTCCTCTATTTCTGGTTCCATTTACATCATTAACATATAATTTTTTTACCATTCTTTCTTCATTCATTCTTTCCATATGTCCAAACCATCTTAATGATCCTTTCATTATTTTGTTCATGACACCATCATTCGCACCGCATTCACTTCTTATATTTTCATTCGACACTCTATCATACAGAGTATCCACACATTCGTCTAAGAGATCTCATTTCTACTGCATTTATTCTACTTTCATCCTTCCTTTGCCAGTTCCATGCTTCGCTTCCATACATAAGGGTCGGTAGAAGAACACCATTGTGCACTGCCATTCTAGCTTTTTTGGATAGGTTTTTGTTTGCGATGACAACTTTAAGTGCACCATTCACTCTGTTGCCTGCCCCAACCCTTCTTTCAATATCCCTCTCCACTGTAAACATACTACCTAAATACACGAACTCAACTACTTGCTCCAAGTTTTCACCATTCACGCTAATGTTGCAGACTGTCGTGGTTTCTTCCTTTTCAAAATCATTACCTTGGACTTATTAACATTCATCATCAGATCATTTCGCATGCATACCTCATACATACAATTCACCAGGACTTGTAGTTCATGCTCGTTGTCTGCAAGAAGGACAGCGTCATCCGCATACAAGAGACAGCTTACTGACACTCCGCTCATTTTGGCACCTACATCCAACCCTTTCATACGATGTATGGATGTTGAGAAAGCGAAATTATTGTCAGAAAATAACAATGTGCCTATCCTTTCTGCCTATCCCTTTATACTCAAAACGCACCTTTTCAAATTATCATTTCTTGATAAGAAGGGTTGATCGACTGCGTTGTGTGCAGTTCTCATTCTAAATATGTTTATTTTAAACTAGTTCATAAAACGGAGCATCTTCTACAGCGCCTTATTATTAATTAATTATTTAATTTCGTAAATTTGGAGCAAGTAGATGAGTTTGTGTATTTAGGAAGTATGTTTACAGTGGAGAGGGATATTGAAAGAAGGGTTGGGGCAGGCAACAGAGTGAATGGTGCACTTAAAGTTGTCATCGTAAACAAAAACCTATCCAAAAAGCTAGAATGGCAGTGCACAATGGTGCTACCGACCCTTATGTATGGAAGCGAAGCATGGAACTGGCAAAAGAAGGATGAAAGTAGAATAAATTCAGTAGAAGTGAGATCTCTTATACGAATGTGTGGATACTCTGTATGATAGAGTGTCGAATGAAAATATAAGAAGTGAATGCGGTGCGAATGATGGTGTCATGAACAAAATAATGAAAGGATCATTAAGATGGTTTGGACATATGGAAAGAATGAATGGTAAAAAGTTATACGTTAACGATGTAAAAGGAACCAGATATAGAGGAATACCGAGGAAAACGTGGCACATTTAAATATATCAAATATTGTTATTTGGCCATGTGAGGAGTCAGAGAAATGGACTCGCGTGCATGACACAACATACAACAACTATACAATAATCCTATATAACGCGTTGGTTCGGAGCAGACTCGAAAGTGGTTCTGTGATATGGAGTCCTCACGAGGCGAGATATTCCGTTATGCTGGAGAGAGTTCAGAAAAAATTTCTGAGGTATCTCTCTACATGAAGGAGTATGGTAGCTATCCGTGGCTCTATCCCACGGCATTTCTTTTAGGAATGGTCGGAACCAATTCTTTACAGCTTCGAGCATCTCATAACCCATTTCTTTAAATTAATCAGGGGATATTTCGAGAACTCGGCCGTGCTAGAGGGTGTTGGTCTTTGTCCTATAGATTTCCCGACAGCGACAGCACAGATTGTTTACCAACCGTACCAGAACCAATCTGCCTCTGGTGACACCTGGGGAAGAGCAATTAGTTTGTTGAACGCGGTCTCCTCGGAGATCGACGTCTTTTATATTAGTGAAGGTAGGTTCAGGGGACAAATACTCTTGACTTTAGAAAGTATCTTGTCTTCCTAATGTCGAACCATCTCTAATGCGTTCATGGTACTTTGTTGTATTTTTATAATATTTTATCTGTACTCAATAGATGCCTTAAACATTTTCCTGTTTGTAATGTCTTTTGAGTTAATAAACTGATTTGATTTGATTTGATTTGATTTGACACGATGTTTGAATGTTGAGTAAGCAAATTGAGAAATATGTCAGGAAAGAAAAGTGTGGCAGTCCGTTCTTTCTGCCTACCCCTTCGGAGAGAAGGTGTGATGGTTAGTTAGTTACTTTTTACATATATATAATTCTTTTGTTCCAGAACGGTCTTATTCTGGGGGCCTATTGTGAGAAAGGCAAGGATTACGTCACCTTCACAGAAGACGCCAAGAAGTTTGATGAGCAAGTGGGCGGGAAACTGTCGGAGCAACTGAAAATGTGAGTTCTGAGAACTTATTTGTGTTTCCAATCCTATCCCCGGTGAAGGTTAAACCTATAGCAATTAAAACTTTGCAAAGTACTCTAAAGGTTAAACGTGTGTCACGACTTGATTATTGTAAAGGAATTTATGCAAACATTCCAAAACACCAAATAAACAAACTTCAATCTGCGTTCAATGCAGCAGCAAGGCTCATTAAAGGCATTCCAAAAATTTCCCATATACCACAACATCTCAAAGAACTTCACTGGCTTAAAAGTCCAGAAAGAGTCCAGTATAAACTCTGCTGGACAGTCTTCAAAGCGCTACATGGAATGGCGCCAAGTTATATATCTGAACTCTGTATAACGGACAGCCTAAATTCACGGAAATCCACACTTCGCTCGGCAAACTCCTCAGCAATAGGAAGATTAGTTGAGCCGAAGCGTTGCCCCAGTACACATTTCGGGGATCGAGCGATCGCGGTAGCCGGTCCATCAGCTTGGAACAATCTCCCTTCACATCTCAGATGCATAAATGATCCGACAGACTTCAGATCTAAGCTGAAAACCCATCTTTATCATATTTCATACCCAATTTAAACATTTATACTTTGTTCTACTATTCTTTTAAACCGATCGTTTTTTAAGCGGTCACATTTAGATTTTTAGATTTAAAACATGTCTTAATGCGCCCTTGAGGTGATTACATCACAAAAACGGCGCTTTAAAAGTTAGCATATTATTATTATTATTATTATAAACCTATAGGTATTAAAACTTTGCAAAGTACTCTAAAGGTTAAACCTACAGTTATTAAAACTTTGCAGAGTACTCTAGAGATTCAACTTCCTCCGTTCTTATCATATGTTTGTCCTTTTCTGTTTTTTTTAATGTTATTTTTTATAGGCGTGCCACTTCTTGTGTATGTTTTGGTCCATTACCACTCTATGACACGATGTACTCCCGAACAAGTGAATGATTTTGTTTATTTAGGAAGTATGCTTACAAAAGATGGGAGAGTGGAGAAAGATATTGAAAGAAGGGTTGGGGCAGGCAACAGAGTGAATGGTGCACTTAAAGTTGTCATCGCTAACCAAAACCTATCCATCTTAATGATGCTTTCATTATTTTGTTCATAACACCATCATTCGCACCGCATTCACTTCTTATATTTTCATTCGACACTCATATCATACGCAGAGTGTCCACACATTCGTCTAAGAGATCTCATTTCAACTGCATTTATTCTATTACTTTCATTCTTCTTTTGCCAGTTTCACACTTCGCTTCCATACATAAGAGTCGGCACAAAAGAACACCATTATGCACTGCTATCTTAGCTTTTTTTTGGATAGGTTTTTGCTTGCGATGACAGCTTTAAGTGCACCATTCACTCTGTTGCCTGCCCCAACCCTTCTTTCAATATCCCTCTCCACTGTAAACATACTACCTAACTAACTAACTAAACTAACTAACCATCACGCCGTCTCCCCGGAGGGGTAAGCAGAAAGAATGGAACGCCACACTGTTCTGTCCTGACATACTTCTCTCGCTTCCTCTACATTCATACATCTTGTCATGCACGCACATTGATTTCTCCGACTCCTCACGTGTCCGACATTCAATATTTGATTGATTTGATCGTGCCACGTTTTCCTCGGCCTTCCGATTCTATTTCTAGCTCCGTTAACGCCGTTTACATATACCTTCTTTACCATTCTGTCTTCACTCATTCTTTCCATGTGTCCAAACCATCTTAATGACCCTTTCCTTCTTTTGTTCATAACACTTTCATTCGCACCACATTCACTTCTTATACTTGCATTTGTCACTCTATCATATACAGATTTGCCACACATTCGTCTTAGAGATCTCATTTCTACTGCATTTATTCTACTTTCATCCTTCTTTTGCCAGTTCCATGCTTCACTTCCATACATAAGGGTCGGCACAAGAACACCATTGTGCACTACTACATACTACCTAACATACTACCTAAATGCACAAACTCATCTACTTGCTCCAGATTTTCACCATTCACGCTAGTTAGTTATTTAGACACGATGTATAAATGTCGATGCGAATTGAGGAAGTATGTCAGGGAAGAACAGTGTGGGGGTGTGTTTATCCCTCCTGAGGGTTATTATTGTATTTTTTTTATAACCCCGGTAAACATTTGTCATGGCTAAAGGAAAAAAATGGTTCTGTTTCAGATCGCAGTTCTGAAAACACCGGACCATTCGATCGGAAACCCTCGTCGATAGTATATTACCGTACGCGAGACGTGGCACGCCCGTAGAAAGTGGCATTTCATCTGCGAGGGGACGAAGCGGCCCCGTCGCCGCCCCATCGGGCCTCTCCGCGAGGGATGCTCACATCGACGGGAATATCGTTTGAAAATTGGAACCCCTCAACGGACTTCGTTACGGGAGACTTGCTAAAATGATTTAACTAGACTGTTTACTTTGTCTGTTGCGCTCGCGTGCGCACGGATAAACGCAGCAACCGTTGTTCTTTTGTTTATTTTAAAAACATTTTAAAAATGGAATGACAGACATTCGTTTGTTTTTATTTTTTATTTTTTTGTGTGTGCGTGTGAAAACCGTGATATGTTTGGAAAACGTTTTAAAAAATGAATTTATCGACGTTCGTTTGTTTTGCGTGCGAGACTCGTTGTTCTAAATCATATTTTTTAAAATGAAATAATCGACGTTCGTTTGTTTTGTGTGCGTACGGAACCGTGATTTTTTAAAGCGTTTTTAAAATGAAATGAAAGACGTTTATTTTGTTTGTAGGAACTGCGTTGTTCCGGAACGTGTTAAAATGAATTAATCCCGGATAACTAGGACATTTAAAAAAAAATATGAAATTATAGACATTTGTTTGTTCTGTGTGTGTAGGAAACCTCGATGATTGGACGTTCTTTGGTTTTTTGTAGTTTTAAGTAATGAAATGTATCGTGCGCTGTGAATATTTTTTCTGTGATGCTATAATTGTTAAGTAGTAGAATCAGAGATGGCGCTCAATCGCGAGATCCGGAACGCTTCTCCGTCGCACTCGGCTACCGGGAGTCTCGGCAGGTCTTCGAGGATCAGGCCTTCGGTGCTGAACGGGATGGGCGGCTCCATGGAGGATAAGAACAGCGACTATCTCTGCCCCGTGTGCTTCGATCTCATCGAGGAGGCTTACATAACCCGCTGCGGGCACACCTTTTGCTATAAGTGCATCTACAAATCGATGGAGGTGCATCGGAGGTGTCCGAAATGCGGCCACGCTCTTGATGATCAAAATCAGATTATACCAAACTTCCTGCTGAACGAGCTGATCTCCAAGTACAAGCAGAAAGCGAGTCTGGAGTGTATCGGGCAGCAGGGCTCCGCGGCGGATTCGGCGAGCGTCGTTTCCACGTCTGCTGACGGTCTTCGAAGCCTGATCGCAGCGGAATCGCAGAATCTAACGATGCCCGATGTCGATCTGATGCTGGAGATTCTAACGCAAAGGAAACGATTGCTGGAAGCGGAGTCGTGTGCCGCTCAAAATAGACTTTTATACGACTTTTTAAAGCATCTACTGCAGATGAAGGAGGATAAGAAGAACCAGCTCATTAAAGAGGTCGCGTTGATCAGAAGGGACATCCAAGAAGTGGAAGCGATCTTGGAGGACGTCCACAGCAAGTGTCCGACGCTGGCCGACATCGTACAGACGGACGGCGCCGACGCAAACGTGTGCGCCATTCGCCAGGAGATCGTGAATCTGATCGACACGATAGACGCGAACGTGCTGCATAGAAGCGCGGCCGACGGCGCGTCGGGTGACTCGGCGTTCAGCGCGTCGCAGAAACTCGACGGGAGCACGCTCGCAGTGCGCAAGCGGCGGATGCACGCGCACTTCGATGACTTCGTGCAGTGCTACTTCGGTTGCCGGTCGCGCGAGCTGTATTTCGGTGACGCAGTACCCGAACAGAGCGAGGAGGTAACGCAAGAAGCGTCCGCGAGGGTTCCACAGGTCAGCAGTTGCTCCGGGCTCGACGTTTTTCGAGAGAACCTCGTTAAGTTCTCGCGTTTTAAAGGGCTACGTCCTTTAGCTTCGTTGTCATACTCAAGCGACGTCATAAATTATTCTACCATCGTTTCAACGATAGAATTCGATAAGGATAACGAATTTTTTGCTATCGCCGGTGTGACGAAACGCATAAAAGTCTTTGATTATAATTCTGTCGTGCGAGACATGGTAGACGTCCATTACCCTAGCATGGAGATGTCTTCAAGCCACAAGATCTCGTGCGTAAGTTGGAACACGTATCACAAAAGCATCTTGGCTTCCAGCGACTATGAGGGCACGGTCACCGTTTGGGACGTGAATACGGGCCAACGGACCAAGACATTCCAGGAGCATGACAAGCGGTGCTGGAGCGTCAACTTCAACGCCGTAGATATAAGGCTGATTGCTTCGGGATCAGACGACGCACGCGTGAAGCTGTGGTCGCTCGACGACGACCATTCCATCGCGACGCTAGAGGCGAAGTTCAACGTTTGCTGCGTGCGCTTCAACCCGAAGAGCTCGTGCCATCTCGCATTCGGTTCGGCTGATCATTGCGTGCATTATTATGACCTGCGCAATATGAAAGAAGCGCTTTCAGTCTTCAAAGATCACCGCAAAGCCGTGTCGTACGTTACATTTTTGAATTCGGAAGAGATAGTGTCCGCTTCGACGGACAGCCAGCTCAAAATGTGGAATATCAACTCGCCGTTGTGCCTCCGCTCGTTCGACGGACATATCAACGAAAAGAATTTCGTCGGGTTGACGACCAACGGAGACTACGTTGCTTGCGGATCGGAGAACAACGCGTTGTACGTCTACTACAAGGGATTGAAGAGACAGCTGTTTTGCTACAAGTTCGACCCTCTGCGGAGTTTCCTCGAACAGGACAAGAAAAACGATGAGCAGAACGAGTTCGTTTCGGCTGTATGCTGGCGGCAGAATAGCAACGTGGTCGTGGCGGCCAATAGCCAGGGGACTATCAAGGTCTTAGAGTTAATATAGATCTAATTTCTGTCTTTAAAACATTTGGCATACATCCTTTTTCAATGTAAAATAAATTAACAATAGTATTATATAATGCAAGATGTATGGAACCCTTATAACCGTTGTGTAAATGGAAGTGAAGCGTGGAACTGGCAAAAGAAGGATGAAAGTAGATGAGATCTCTCGCCCGATCCACGTTTCACTTTTAAAAGTACAATTGTTAAAAATTTCACACTGAAGAAGGATTTATTCTGTCCGAAGCAGAGAGTGTAATAAACTGTTTTTAACATATGAATTTACAATGTTTTCACATGTAAAAATATAATGTTTTTCATGTACGAACACTTGTAAATACACTGTTTTTTTACATTTGAAAATACAGTATTTTCACGTGTGAAAATACACTTTTCCTCAGAAACTACACTTTTCACATGTTAATGTACACTGTTTTTCACGAGTGAAAATACACTGTTTCCTCAGAAAATATACTGTTTATCACATATGAATATACACTGTTTTTCACATGTGAATATACACTGTTTTTCACATGTTAATATACACTGTTTTTCACATGTGAATATACACTGTTTTTCACATGTGAATATACACAATTTTTCACATGTAAAAATACAATATTTTCACGTGTGAAAATACACTGTTTCCTCAGAAAATACACTGTTTTTCACATGTGAATGTACAAAGTTTTCCACAATTGAATTTAAAACATAGTTTTGTAGATAAGTCCCGGTTTTATCCAGATATTCTCATTTTTTTAAACTTCGATAGCCTTTTAATATCTCCCCCGGGAATATCGGTAGTGGCTAGTGTCCCAGCCTCACTGTGGAAGATGCTGAGGAGCCCTCATCACAGTCGACGGTATCCCGAAGCCAAGAGTACTCAAGAGACACGTGTTAGAAGGAACGATTCGAACATCCGACGACACGTGTCTTTCTAAGAAAATGGTGTGTGTATATATATTGTCTGTAAATATATTGTTAAAGTTTACTGTAGGCTAATTTTTACTTTAAGAATTCATACATGATAATGAATGGTGCACTTAAAGTTGTCATCCTAAACAAAAACCTATCCAAAAAAGGCTAGAATGGCAGTGCACAATGGTGTTCTTCTACCGACCCTTATGTATGGAAGCGAAGCATGGAATTGGCTAAATAAAGGATGAAAGTATAATAAATGCAGTAGAAATGAGATCTCTTAGACGAATGTGTGATACTCTGTATATGATAGAGTGTCGAATGAAAATATAAGAAGTGAATGCGGTGCGAATGATGGTGTTATGAACAAAATAATGAAAGGATCATTAAGATGGTTTAAACATATGCAAAGAATTAATGGTAAAAAAATTATATGTTGACGATGTAAATGGAGCTAGAGATAAAATCGGAAGACCGAGGAAAACGTGACACGATCAAATAAATCAAATATTGAATGTCATGGCCATGTGAGGAGTCAGAGAAATCGACGCGCGTGCATGACACGATGTATGAATGTTGAGGAAGTAAGAGAAATATGTCAGGAAAGAATAGTGTGACAGTCCATTATTTCTGCCTACCCCTTCGGGGAGACGGCGTGATGGTTAGTTAGTTAGTTTTACTTGATAATCGTGTGCATGGGTCGTGGGCAGATCTCAGAGGCGAATCGCTGGGTAATCTCTGTAAAAAAATAGGTGCGGTGTTTCTCGAATGAAATGTGCAATAGATTCGGCGAAATGTACAATAGATTCGGCGTTTCGCATATGAAATGTACAACAGATTCGGTGTATCGCGATTGGAATGTCCAATATATTCGGCGAAATACAGAATCAATGTACGAGTCATATCTAGAAAGTAAGTGTACTGAGGTTCTCACGACCGGATGGATTTTATATTCGACATGTTGGCTACACTTCCGTGTAGCCTGACTCTTCCCCTCCGCAACGAGACCGGTTCGAGGTCAGTAAGTTGAGAAGTGTCGACAACACGTTTCGTGAAAAATGTCAATCCGATCTCCCGCCAAGCGCGAAATAAGAGTTTTTGAGGCGCTGCAAACTCCATGGAGATGAATTTCTCCGCTCCATCGTTACCGGAGATGAAACTTGGGTTGCACACTACACGCCTGAAACCAAAAGGCAGTCTCAACAGTGGCGTCACACCTCTTCACCCTCCGCCAAAAAGTTCAAAACCACAATTTCATCCAAGAAAATCATGGCGTCTGTGTTTTGGGACTGTCAAGGTATAATTTTAATTGAATATATGCCTCAAGGGGAGACCATCAACTCTGCAAGATACTATGATTCAGAACAAGAGGAGAGACACGCTGACAAAGGGAGTCTGCCTGCTGCACGACGATGCCAGAAGGAACTGCTCGCCTCGTTTAAATGGGATGTCCTGAACCATCCCGCGCATTCCCCTGACCTAGCACCTTCCGATTACTATCTCTTCACCTCCCTGAAGCTGCACATGGGTGGAAAAGGTTTTCAACCAACGAGGAGGTGGAGAAGTGGACCAAGGGCGGGAAACTACTTCGAGGAAGTCATCAAAAAGTTGATACTCCGCTTCACCACCTGCATTGAGAGGAATGGCGACTATGTCGAAAAAAAATAGCTTACATATGTACTACGGTAACCACGTCATTTTTTTGTTTAAATTAAGATAATTGTAACCTACAAAAATTCAGTACACTTTCTTTCTGGAGATGCCTCGTACAATAGATTTGGTATCGTAAAAGTTAGAAGTACAATGGATTCGGCGTTCTGCAATTGAAATGTGCAATAGATTCGGCGTTTTGCAATTGAAATTTACAATAGATTCGTCATTTCAAAAGTGAAAAGTACAATAGATTTGGCGTTTTGCAATTGAAATGTACAATAGATTCGTCATTTGAAAAGTACAATGGATTCGGTGTTTTTCAATTGAAATGTACAATAGATTCGTCATTTCAAATGTGAAAAGCACAATATATTCGGCGTTTTGCAATTGAAATGTATAATTGATTCTGCAATTGAAATTTACAATATATTCGGCGAAATACCGAATCAATTTACAATCGACTTGTTACTTAATGTGAGAAGTACAATGGATTCGGCGTCTTTAAATAGTGTGCAATAGATTCGGCATTTTAAAATTGGTATGTACAATAGATTCGGCATTTAAAATTAATATGTACAATAGATTCGGCATTTAAAAATTGATATGTACAATACATTCGACATTTTAAAATTTGTATGTACAATATATAAGGCATTTTAAAATTGATATGTACAATACATTCGACATTTTAAAATTGATATGTATAATAGATTCGGCATTTAAAAATTGATATGTACAATAGATTCGGCATTTTAAAATTGACATGTACATACAATAGATTCGGCATTTCGCAGATGAAAAGTGCAATAGAATCTGCCTTTTGAAATTAGGAATTACAATAATTTCGGCATTTCATAAATGAAAAGTACAAAAGATTCGGCATTTCGAAATTAAGATGTAAAATATAATGGGCGTGTCACAGTTGAAATGTACAATAGATTCGATATATCAGTATTTCTACATTTCGCCGTACCATTTGTACAGTAGAATTTGAATTTTTACATCCGAAAGTCCAATAGTTTCGACGTTGCACTGTAATAATAGTAAATACGTGTCCAATACATTCATTATCAATTAAATGTCCAATAGATTCGACGTCTCACGTACAATATTGCAATATTTCCGGCATTAGATTCGATTTAACACCATTATAAAATGTACGAGGGATTCGTCATGTCGCAATAAATAGTACAAGTGTTTAGACATTTAAAAAATGAGGTTCAAAGGTGTCTATTATATATAACAAAACATAGTTACAATAGGTTAGATTGTATGATTAAAAATGTACAATAGATTCGACATGTCGCATGTGTTAAGTACAATCATTTAGACGTATCGCGGCCATTATGTACAAGTGCACACGACTTTTCACCTTTATATGAAAACAAGCAATGGATGTAATTATTAAAATTTCTTGGAACCAATGTCTGATGTCCAAGCAATGTCTCATGAAGGATGTCCAGATCTCAGTGCTTGTTATAAGGGGCTGCCGGGTTATGGAGCGTATCTCTCCATTGCTCCTGGTCGCCGTTGTAGCGGCCACTACGCCAGGCGCTTGTTATAAGGGGCTGCCGGGTTATGGAGCGTATCTCTCCATTGCTCCTGGTCGCCGTTGTAGCGGCCACTACACCAGGCGCTTGTTATAAGGGGCTGCCGGGTTATGGAGCGTATCTCTCCATTGCTCCTGGTCGCTGTTGTAGCGGCCACTACGCCAGGGGCTTGTTATAAGGGGCTGCCGGGTTATGGGGCGTGTCTTTTGATTCCTATATATCTTGCACCTGGTGTTTACTTAGTTTTTTTTTGTTTAGATTTAGACCTTCTGTACATTCAGGGGCGCACTGCTAATTACTTTTCCCCTGGTGCGTTACTTTTCCGCTAGATGTCACCCTATTATTTGTAAATGTAAATGTGAAAAAAAACTGTATATTATCAATAAATGTGTAAAAATACGTGACAATATTCGTTTTATTTGCTTTAGTTATTTTAAATAGAAAACTCCCATGTCGAAATACACTAAGTACACTAACCCTGATCGAAACACACAAACCCCACTAACCCTTGTCTAATGGCAAAAGTGCACTAATCCCTGTCAAAGGACATAAACTACACATCAAAACACAAGTGCACTTACCCTTGTCAAAGGACAGAAAGTGCGCAAAACCTTGTCAAAGTACAGAAAGTGTATTAATCCTTGTCAAAGGACAGAATGTGCACTAACCCTTGTCAAAGGACAGTGAGTGCACTTACCCTTGTTAAAGGACAGATACCACACTGAAAGGACTGTAAGTGCAGTTACCCTTGTTAAAGGACAGATACCACACTGAAAGGACTGTAAGTGCAGTTACCCTTGTTAAAGGACAGATACCACACTGAAAGGACTGTAAGTGCAGTTACCCTTGTTAAAGGACAGTAAGTGCACTAATCCTTTCCAAAGGACATTGAGTACACTAACCCTAATCAAAACACAGAAAGTGCACTTTCCCTTGTCAGATGACAGTCCACTAACCCTTCTCAAAGGACAGTTTTGTGCAATTATCCTTGTCAAAGGACATTAAGTACCCTAATTATCATTAAAACACAGAAACTGCAACTACCATTGTCAAAGGACAGTAAGTGCACTCACCCATGTAAAAAGAACAGTAAGTGCACTTATCCTTGTCAAAGGACATTAGGTACACTAACCCTCATCAAAACAAAGAAACTGAACTAACCCTTGTCATAGGACATTAAATACCCTATCCTTCATTAAAACACAGAAAGTGCACAAGTCCTTGCCAAAGGACATTAAGTACACTTACCCTCGTCAAAATACAGAAAGTGCACATACACTCGTCAAAGGACAGTAAGTGCACTAACCCATGTCAAATTCTTTCCTTCCAACCTCTTTCCCCCCATAGGGGACCAGTCTAGTGCGCCCTGAGCGATGCAGGCTGGGCTCCGTCTCAGAGTGTGACCGATCCACTGCCATTTGTGTCTAGCGACTTGTTTTCTAATTGGCTTTTCGCCTGCCATGGTCCAGAGAACGGCATTTGACACTGTTTGGGGCCAATAGATTTTGAATACTGAGCGAAGGCACCTATTTATAAACACCTGGAGTTTACCAATAACGTCCGCGGTAGACTTCCAAGTCTCACATCCGTACAGCAGTACGCTTTTAACGCTACTGCTGAATACTTGGAGCTTGAGCTTTCTCGAAATGATACCGGAGCGCTATACAGGGCGAAAGCTCCCCTTGCTTTGTTGAGTCTGCTGGCTACATCTTCCTCCGTACCTCCCGAGCCTGCTATCATACTACCGAGGTAGCAGAAGCTGGTCGTGGTCATGAGGGGGACGCCGTGGAGCAATATTGGTTAGCTAGTTAGTTTTATTTGTGGTATATAAGGCAGACCTATAAGTGCGATGGACGAGAAATTGGAGCAAGTTACTGAATTTACGTATCTGGGAAGCATGTTTACAAGAGACGGAAAAATGGAGAAAGACATCGAAAGGAGGGCTGGTGCTGGGAATAAAATAAATGGCGCACTCAAAGTCATTACTGCAAATAGAAATATATCCACAGAAGCAAAGATGGCAGTACACAATGGAGTTCTAGTGCCAACTCTCATGTATGGAAGTGAAGTTTAGAGCTGGCAAAAGAAGGATGAATGCAGGATAAACGCCGTAGAAATTAGATCACTAAGAAGAATGTGCGGGAAAACGTTGTATGATAGAATACCGAACGATGAAATAAGAAAGAAATGTAAGGCAGATGACTGCATAATGAATAAAATTAAAAAAGGATCCCTGAGATGGTTTGGACATATGGAACGAATGGATGAGAGTAGAATGGTTAAAAAGTTGTACACAAGCAGCAGCGTGAGTGGGAAAAGAAGCCGAGGACGACCGAGGAAAACATGGCATGACCAAATTAATCAATTACTAAAAGGCTGCCACATTCGAAGTCGGAATAATCGACGTGCGTGCATGGTACGATGTATGAATGTAGAGGAATCTCGAGAGGTATGATAGGACAGGCCAGTGTGGCGATCCATCCTCTCTACCTACCCCTCCGGGGAAATGGCGTGATGGTTAGTTAGTTAGTTAGTTTAGTTAAGGCAGACCTTAGCCTAAAATTGTGTTTTTTCTAGGGGCGGAGCCCTAAAAGCTGGGAAGTCTCGTGTGTTCTGGGGGCTGGACGGAGCGTACCCTGCCGTGGCGTTGGCTGGCTTAGGCGCCCCGGGGGAGGGGTACAGCGAGGCCGAAGACCTCCACCAGGGCTTGGAAGACATCAGGATAGCTGCAGCAGGTAATCTGACAGTTGCTGACACCTTTCTCCTCACTATCAAGGGTCGTGTCCATCCTGTAAACTATTGACCATGGCACGCCATGCGCTCCTGTCAGAGACATTATTATTATTCTGCTTAATGCTTAAAATACAACTTCATAGATGGCGCTAGTGTGTAGATTGAATAAACTACCATGCAAAGGGTGGTGTTGCAGATTAACATATATACAACTTCCAAAAATTTGTCAGACATGGTGGTCAAAAGAAAAAATGTGGAATGGGGAATGTTGAATCACATAAAGCGTGCGCTTAACCCAACCAATGACAGGTCATAAGTCCTGTAAACACCTTGATCAACCATATTCAGTTTCCAGTTTGGATCTTCGTCTCTATTGAGATACAATTGATTCTTGAATTATTATTATTATTATTATTATTCTAGAAGTGAAGCTTGGAGCTGGCAAAAGAAGGATGTAAGTAGAATAAATGCAGTAGAAATGAGATATCTTAGATGACTGTGTGGAAAAACTTTGTATGATAGAGTGTCCAATGAAAATATAAGAAGTGAATGCGGTGCGAATGATGGTGTCATGAACAAAATAATGAAAGGATCATTAAGATGGTTTGGACATATGGAAAGAATGAATGAAGAAAGAATGGCAAAAAAAGTATATGTTAACGATGTAAATGGAACTAGAAATATATTGGGAAGACCGAGGAAAACGTGGCACGATCAAATAAATCAAATATTGAATGTCGGCCACGTGAGGAGTCAGAGAAATCGACGTGCGTGCATTACACGGTGTATGAATGTTGAGGAAGCGTATTGAGAAGTATGTCAGGAAAGAATAGTGTGGCAGTCCATGGTCAGTTTGTTAGTTAATTAATTTAAAAAATATATATTTGTATTATTTTCTGCCCATCATTGCTCACTGAAGATCTGGTCTAAGTATGGGTTTCATGTTTCAGCCGGTTGCAAGGCTTTGCAGGGCAATGGCATCACTTCCATCTCCGTAGACGCCATGGGATCCCCAGGAAGGGCTGCTGAAGGAGCGGCTCTCTCTCTCTATAGCTACCAGGGGAACAAGGCAGCGAAAGACAGAAAACCCACACCAAGCATCCAGTTGTATAAAGGTGATACTAAGACTCCATACAGCGTGCTGTGAGCTGTTCCCCTTCTAACACAACAGGCAGAGACGGTGGACCGCCACACTCTTCCATCCTGACACGCTCCTCTAGCCTTCACATCCATACAGCGTGCCGTGCGCTGTTCCCCTTCTAACACGACAGGCAGAGACGGTGGACCGCCACACTCTTCCATCCTGACACGCTCCTCTAGCCTTCATACATCCACCCTTCTAACACAACAGGCAGAGACGGTGGACCGCCACACTCTTCCATCCTGACACGCTCCTCTAGCCTTCACATCCATACAGCGTGCCGTGCGCTGTTCCCCTTCTAACACAACAGGCAGAGACGGTGGACCGCCACACTCTTCCATCCTGACACGCTCCTCTAGCCTTCACATCCATACAGCGTGCCGTGCGCTGTTCCCCTTCTAACACAACAGGAGAGACGGTGGACCGCCACACTCTTCCATCCTGACACGCTCCTCTAGCCTTCACATCCATACAGCGTGCCGTGCGCTGTTCCCCTTCTAACACAACAGGCAGAGACGGTGGACCGCCACACTCTTCCATCCTGACACGCTCCTCTAGCCTTCACATCCATACAGCGTGCCGTGCGCTGTTCCCCTTCTAACACAACAGGCAGAGACGGTGGACCGCCACACTCTTCCATCCTGACACGCTCCTCTAGCCTTCACATCCATACAGCGTGCCGTGCGCTGTTCCCTTCTAACACAACAGGCAGAGACGGTGGACCGCCACACTCTTCCATCCTGACACGCTCCTCTAGCCTTCACATCCATACAGCGTGCCGTGCGCTGTTCCCCTTCTAACACAACAGGCAGAGACGGTGGACCGCCACACTCTTCCATCCTGACACGCTCCTCTAGCCTTCACATCCATACAGCGTGCCGTGCGCTGTTCCCCTTCTAACACAACAGGCAGAGACGGTGGACCACCACACTCTTCCATCCTGACACGCTCCTCTAGCCTTCACATCCATACAGCGTTTATTAACTTTGAATTGGTTTCAGGTTCCAAGGATAGTTGGAACGAGGGTATAATACTGGCCGAATCGCAAAATCTTGCCAGGACATTGATGGAGACCCCTGCCAACTTGCTGACTCCTAGGATTTTTGCCGAACAGACTCTAGCAGAGCTATCTCCCCTCGGAGTCAAAGTTACAATCAGGTAATTAATTAACTAACCATCACGCTATTTGCCCTGAGACACTTATCGAGCAGTGGCGGTACTTCCATACAAGCCGAAAAGCCGGGCTTGCCTTGCCGTGTCGACGAATAAAATAATATATTTTGTATTTTCGTGCGAGTTAAAGCGATTTAATTCGTTGCGTTGCAAATGACTCCGCTAACATGCGCCGAAATGGCCTAAGTGTGTGTTTTGTTTCACTCACACGCGCCGTATTTTATTTCACTCTTACGTACCGTAGGTGAGATGCCCGCGAAATTGCCTACGTCCACATGTTTTGTTTCATGTTTTCGATGGGCTTACAAAATGTAAAAGGGTCTTTGTCACACTTACATATTTTTGGCTTGTAATCATATAGCTAGGTGCATATATACCAGAAGATATCTACAGTATTTTGTATGGATTTGAAGCCGGGCTTTATCACTCTGAAGTATGTTACTATTGGATGTGTCACGAACTTCATTTCTATTGTCAGAATGTTATCTGTCATTTACGTTATGTGCAGAAATGTTATGAAAAGAAAGATTATGTCATTTCTTTGCAAACATTTATTTATAATTCGTGTTTCGGTGTTAACAAATGTATTATTATTGTCTATATACAGCTTATTAATTATATTTCTTCTTGTATTTGTAAATACATTATTTTATTATACTAGGAAACAAGAGTTTGAGGCAGAACCGATGTGCCTCTGGTGACACCGGTGGAAGAGCAATTAGTCAACAACAACAACAACAAACCATCACGCCGTTTCCCCGCAGGGGTAGGCAGAGAGAATGGACTGCCACACTACTCTATCCTGGCAAACCTCTCTAGCTTCCTCCACATTCATACAGCGAGTCATACACGCACGTCGATTCCTCCGACTTCTAACGTGACCAACCTTTAAAATTTGATTAATTTGGTCATGCCATGTTTTCCTCGGTCTGCCTCGACTTCGTACCCCATTTACATCATTAACGTATACTTTCTTAACCATTCTTTCTCCATCCATGCGTTCCATATGTCCGAACCAACGCAGCGATCCTTTCATAATACCTTCTTCCGCTCTACATTCCTTTCTTATATCAGCATTTGAGATTCCGTCGTATATCGTTCTACCACACATACGTCTTAGGGACCTCATCTCTACCGCATTTATTCTGCTCTCATCCTTCTTCTGCCAGTTCCATGCTTCGCTTCCATACATTAGAGTTGGGACCAGAACTCCATTGTGAACGGCCGTTTTCGCTTTCATTGATAAATTCTTGTTTCCAATAACTATTTTGAAAGCTCCATTCACTTTGTTACCCGCACCAACCCTTCTTTCGACGTCACTATCCGTTCGGGCATCTGCTGTGAACATGCTACCTAAATACACAAATTCCCTCACCTGTTCCAAGTTCTCTTCGTTCACACTTATATTACAAACTGTCATTTGCTCTTCCCTTTCGAAAACCATCACCTTTGACTTTCCGACATTCATCAATTAGTCTGCTGAACATAATCTCTTTCGGAGATGGACGTCTTTCATATTAGTGAAGCCAAATACTCTTGACTTTAGAGAGTATCTTGTCTTCCTAATATCGAACCATCTCCCATGCGTTCCTAGTATTATATATTATATTTTACCTGTTCTCAATAGATTCCTTCGACATTAACATTGTTTGTAATGTTTCTTGAGTTAATAAACTGATTTGATTTGATTTATAGATTCTCATCTTACTCTTAATGGTCATGTCTTTGTGTTTCCATATTGTGTACTTTAGAGCACCAAAGAGCGTGTTCTATGGGTTCATACTATCTACCATTTTGTGTTAATTATACTTTATTATTGACAGGGAAAAGGCATGGATTGAAGAAAAGAAGATGAATTCTTTCCTCTCGGTTTCACGAGGATCTGAAGAGGCCCCCGTGTTCCTAGAACTGGCCTACAACTGCTCCAACACAGGTGACATTGGAAGGGAACAGTGCACGGTACGCTGTATGGGTGTGAAGGCTAGAGGAGCGTGTCAGGATGGAAGAGTGTGGCGGTCCACCGTCTCTGCCTGTCGTGTTAGAAGGGGAACAGCGCACGGCACGCTGTATGGATGTGAAGGCTAGAGGAGCGTGTCAGGATGGAAGAGTGTGGCGGTCCACCGTCTCTGCCTGTTGTGTTAGAAGGGGAACAGCGCACGGCACGCTGTATGGATGTGAAGGCTAGAGGAGCGTGTCAGGATGGAAGAGTGTGGCGGTCCACCGTCTCTGCCTGTTGTGTTGGAAGATAACAGCTTACTGTCCACAGCGGAGCGGCCTATGGTTCTGGTGGGGAAGGGAGTGACATTTGACTCCGGTGGCATCAGCATCAAGCCCTCATCCAACATGGCGGCGATGCGAGGAGACATGGGAGGAGCTGCTTGTGTGGTAGGGGCGATAAGGGCTGCTGCCAAGCTCAAGCTGGCCGGGAGTATTGTGGGTATGTTTCCACACTATTATCAAATAGGGCTTCAATTGTAGGAGTGTATTTTCTGTCACAATTTGGGCACCACTCGATCATAAAATGGTGCACTTTGTCATAAATTAACACAATATCATCAAAATCTTTTGTTATAGGCATATTAGCATCAATAGATTCCAAAATATTGTGTTTTAGAACATAATTGTGCATCACTGGATCCTTAAATGATATTATGAAGATATAAGTGTATCACTAGATCCTAAATTGATATGATTAGGACATAATGTATCACTGGATCCTAAAATGATATGATTAGGACATAATGTATCACTGTATCCTTAAATGATATTATGAAGATATAAGTGTATCACTAGATCCTAAATTGATATGATTAGGACATAATGTATCACTGGATCCTTAAATGATATTATGAAGATATAAGTGTATCACTAGATCCTAAAATGATATGATTAGGACATAATGTATCACTGGATCCTAAAATGATATGATTAGGACATAATGTATCACTGGATCCTAAAATGATATGATTAGGACATAATGTATCACTGGATCCTAAAATGATATGATTAGGACATAATGTATCACTGTATCCTTAAATGATATTATGAAGATATAAGTGTATCACTAGATCCTAAAATGATATGATTAGGACATAATGTATCACTGGATCCTAAAATGATATGATTAGGACATAATGTATCACTGGATCCTAAAATGATATGATTAGGACATAATGTATCACTGGATCCTAAAATGATATGATTAGGACATAATGTATCACTGTATCCTTAAATGATATTATGAAGATATAAGTGTATCACTAGATCCTAAATTGATATGATTAGGACATAATGTATCACTGGATCCTAAAATGATATGATTAGGACATAATGTATCACTGTATCCTTAAATGATATTATGAAGATATAAGTGTATCACTAGATCCTAAAATGATATGATTAGGACATAATGTATCACTGGATCCTAAAATGATATGATTAGGACATAATGTATCACTGGATCCTAAAATGATATGATTAGGACATAATGTATCACTGGATCCTAAAATGATATGATTAGGACATAATGTACCACTGGATCCTAAAAGGATGTAATAAAGACATAAGTGCACCACTGGATTCTAAAATGATATGATTAGGACATAATGTACCACTGGATCCTAAAATTATATGATTAGGACATAATGAATCACTGGATCCTAATATGACATTATTAGAACATAAGTGTACCGCTGGATCCTAAAACTGTATGATTGGGACTTAACGTGTCACTGGATCCTAAAATGATCTTATTATTAGGACACAAGTGTACCACTGGATCCTAAAATGACATTTTTAGGGCATAATTGTACCACTGGATCCTAAAACTATATGATTGGGACATAACGTGTCACTGGATCCTAAAATGATATGATTAGGACATAATGTATCACTAGATCCTAAAATTATATGATAATGACATAATGTACCATTTGATCCTAAAATGATATGATTAGGACATAATGTATCACTGGATCCTATAATGATATGATTAAGACATAAGTGCACCACTGGATCCTAAGATTATAAATGAAAAATTTGTATTCATTTGCTTAAACCATTATAAAACATTTAGAAAACAGACGTTTTCATACGCATTTTTTACTATCATAATTATTTTGCCAGATTCAAGCTTCATTTCTGTACAGAAGGGTTGGCACGCAAACATCATTGTGCTGTAACAAGTATGTCCGGTAGGTCTGATCCCCTTGACGGAGAACATGCCGAGCGGAAGGGCCACGAAGCCAGGGGACGTGGTGGTGGCCATGAACGGCAAGACCATCCTCGTGGACAACACGGACGCCGAGGGCAGGCTCATCCTCGCCGACGCGCTCTGCTACTCGTCCAGGTAACTCCTCACACCTGCAGACCTGCCACCTGCTCCTACAGGCATCTGTCTGTGCTCGTTGGCCGATTCAAATTAGTTAGAAAGTTTCAATCCTGGGATTGGTGTGCAGCAATTTCTTCTATTCTTCCCTGTCTTGTGCGGCTCTTTTGAAATGTGCATATGATGAGCAGCGCACGTCCACCAACAGGTCCCCTAGAGTGTGTCCCCTCGGTCATACCCTCCATTATGGCATGCAAGAGGCCTTCTTGACGTATTACATGGCCGATCCGTCCTGTGCAGGTGCCTTCCTCCTTTGATTCCTTGAAGAACTTCCTCATTCGTGATGTGGTCTCTCCAGGAAATTCCTAATAGTCTTCTATAGGACCACATATCAAAAGGCTCTAGTCTCCGCTTATCTCTTTCGGATAGGCACCATGTATCGCAGCCGTACATCAAGATACTCCATACATAGGTCTTGATGAGGAGTATTCTCAGTTTTAGATCTAACTAACTAGCTAACTAACCATCACGCCGTCTCTCTGAAGGGGTAGGCAGAAAGAATGGACTGCCACACTTTTTTTTCCTGACATATTTCTCAATTCGCTTCCTCAACATTCATACATCGTGTCATGCACGCGCGTCAATTTCTCCGACTCCTCACGTGGCCGACATTCAATATTTGATTTATTTGATCGTGCCACGTTTTCCTCGGTCTTCCAATTCTATTTCTAGTTCCATTTACATCGTTGACATATAATTTTTTTACCATTCTTTCCATGTGTCCAAACCATCTTAATGATCCTTTCATTATTTTGTTCATAACACCATCATTCGCACCGCATTCACTTCTTATATTTTCATTCGACACTCTATCATACGCAGAGTATTCACACATTCGTCTAAGAGATCTCATTGATGTACGGCTGCGAAACCAGAGAGAGACTATGTGTCAGAGTAAATGGGTATCTAACATCCTGGTCTGGCACCAACAGTGGTGTCCACAAGTTTCATTTGCCACGTTGTTTATTTTAATTTTTTAGTATTTTACGAATGCAGGAGAACTTATCTATGTTTGTAGCTTCAACCCCGCGTGGATCGTGGATCTGGCGACCTTGACGGGGGCCATGCGCGTGGCCCTGGGCGGGTGCGCCGCGGGGGCCTTCACCAGCAGCGCTGCTCTGTGGGGGGCAGCTTACGAGGCGGGCTCCGTCTCCGGGGACCGTCTGTGGAGATTCCCCCTCTGGAAGCACTACGCCAACCGGGTCACAGGTGAGAACGGATGTAACCTAACCTAACCTAACTTTCATCTTTTTGGTGGTCAATTTAATATTTTTCTTCTTCCTTGTTGTAGACCTATGTGGTCTGTTCTCCAGAGAGTTGCTCCTCCTGTGAGGTAGACTCCCAGCTGTCCTTCCATCTTTTAGGAGGTCTTCCACCAGGACGAGTCCCATGAGGCTGATTATGTCAATTTATTGTATTTTAATTTATATACTTTGTTCTCTTGTATGCGGATGACGCTGTCCTACTTGCAGACAACGAGCCTGAACTACAAGTCCTGGTGAATAGTATGTATGAGGCATGCATGCGAAATGATCTGATGATGAATGTTAACAAGTCCAAGGTAATGATTTTTGAAAAGGAAGAAACCACGACAGTCTGCAACATTAGCGTGAATGGTGAAAACTTGGAGCAAGTAGTTGAGTTTGTGTATTTGGGTAGTATGTTTACAGTGGAGAGGGATATTGAAAGAAGGGTTGGGGCAGGCAACAGAGTGAATGGTGCACTTAAAGTTGTCATCGCAAACAAAAACCTATCCAAAAAAGCTAGAATGGCAGTGCACAATCGTGTTCTTCTACCGACCCTTATGTGTGGAAGCGAAGCATGGAACTGGCAAAGGAAGTATGAAAGTATAATAAATGCAGTAGAAATGAGATCTCTTAGACGAATGTGTGGATATTCTGTGTATGATAGAGTGTCGAATGAAAATATAAGAAGTGAATGCGGTGCGAATGATGGTGTCATGAACAAAATAATGAAAGGATCATTAAGATGGTTTTGGACATATGGAAAGAATGAATGAAGAAAGAATGGTAAAAAAATTATATGTTAATGATGTAAATGGTACCAGAAATAGAGGAAGACCAAGGAAAACGTGGCACGATCAAATAAATCAAATATTGAATGTCGGCCATGTGAGGAGTCGGAGAAATAGACGCGCGTGCATGACACGGTGTATGAATGTTGAGGGAGCGAATTGAGAAATATGTCAAAATGAAAAGTGTGGTAGTCCATTCTTTCTGCCTACCCCTTCGGATAGACGGCATGATGGTTAGATAGTTAGTAAAAACACATAATTTGCGATACTTTTAAAAGAGACCTCGTGCCTTGGTGCCATTTTAAAGACTGTGCAGCAGAGTTTATACTGGATTCTTTCCGGACTCTTAAGCCAGTGAAGTTCTTTGAGATGTTGTGTTATATGGGACCTTTTTGGAATGCCTTTAATGAGTCTTGCTGCTGCATATTCAAATATGGTTGATTCCCGCAGAGTATCCCAACGTGGACGTCCACAATGTGGGGAAAGGGAAGGGAGGAGGTTCATGCACGGCAGCCGCCTTCCTCGCACAGTTCGCTCCCGCAGACATACCCTGGATGCATCTCGACATCGCCAGCGTCATGGACGAGACGGATGACCAGCCCTACCTCACCAAAGGTAACCATAAGTCTACTAGACACCTCCTCTAGCCTTCACATCCATACAGCGTGCCGTGCGCTGTTCCCCTTCTAACACGACAGGCAGAGACGGTGGACCGCCACACTCTTCCATCCTGACACGCTCCTCTAGCCTTCACATCCATACAGCGTGCCGTGCGCTGTTCCCTTCTAACACGACAGGCAGAGACGGTGGACCGCCACACTCTTCCATCCTGACACGCTCCTCTAGCCTTCACATCCATACAGCGTGCCGTGCGCTGTTCCCTTCTAACACAACAGGCAGAGACGGTGGACCGCCACACTCTTCCATCCTGACACGCTCCTCTAGCCTTCACAGCCATACAGCGTGCCGTGCGCTGTTCCCCTTCTAACACAACAGGCAGAGACGGTGGACCGCCACACTCTTCCATCCTGACACGCTCCTCTAGCCTCCACATCTATACAGCGTGTTAGTTTCTAATTGATGTTGTTATTTCTGTTTCAGGAATGTCTGGTCGCCCCACCAGAACTCTGGTGGAACTTGTGAAGCGCCCTAAACTAACGGTATAAGAGAAAATAATTTAAGTTAAGCATAAGCTATCACAGTTTAGAATATTGTTATAATTTTTGAAAATTTTAATAAAAATAATCATATATATATTTTTTAGATAATTTTCCATGCATTTGTCGATTTGCAAAAAGTGTGCACAATGGTGTTCTTGTACCGACCCTTATGTATGTAAGGGGAGCATGGAACTGGCAAGGATGAAAGTAGAATAAATGCAGCAGAAATGAGATCTCTTAGACGAATGTGTGGATACTCTGTGTATGATAGAGTGTCGAATGAAAATATAAGAAGTGAATGCGGTGCGAATGATGGTGTTATGAACAAAATAATGAAGGGAACATTAAGATGGTTTGGACACATGGAAAGAATGGTAAAAAAGTAACGATGTAAATGGAACTAGAAATAGAATTGGAAGACCGAGGAAAATGTGACAATATCGAATAAATCAAATATTGAATATTGGCCACGTCGGAGACATCGACGCGCGTGCATGACACGATGTATGAATGTTGAGGAAGCGAATTGAGAAATATGTCAGGAAAGAAAAGTGTGGCAGTCCATGCTTTCTGCCTTCCCCTTCGGCGAGACGGTGTGATGGTTAGTTAGTTAGTTTTTTAGAAATGTTCCCGTTACATCTCCCCTCTCTTCAATCTTGATTATACCCCTTCAACCTTTATATATAACTCCATTTCCTTTTAGTATATAATTGACCACTCTGTTTTATTTGATGGTTTGTTAAAATGGGGAAAAAACAAGCCGGAATTAAGATGGTTTGGACATATGGAATGAATGAATGAAGAAAAGAATGGTAAAAAAATTATATGTTAATGATGTAAATGGAACCAGAAATAGAGGAAGACCGAGGAAAACGTGGCACGATCAAATAAATCAAATATTGAATGTCGGCCACGTCGGAGAAATCGACGCACGTGCATGACACGATGTATGAATGTTGAGGAAGCGAATTGAGAAATATGTCAGGAAAGAAAAGTGTGGCAGTCCATTCTATCTGCCTGCCCCTTCGGGGAGACGGCGGGATGGTTAGTTAGTTTAGCTCGAGCAAATTTTTTAGAAGTGTTCCCTTTACATCTCCCCTCTTCTCAATCCTGATTATACCCATGATCTAATTGTATCTCAATAGAGACGAAGATAGAAATTGGAAACTGAATATGGTTGATCAAGGTGTTTACAGGACTTATGACCTGTCATTGGTTGGGTTTAGTACACACTTTATGTAATTACAACATTCCCCATTCCACCTTTCTTATAACCATATCTGACAAATTTTTGGAAGTTGTATATATGTTAAAGTCTAACACCAGATTCACATGTCAGTTTCAATGCGCTATCTATGAAGATTTGATTATATATGTTAATCTCTAAGATTACTCTATATATAATCTACGTACTTACGCCATCTATGAAGATTTATGTTTGTTAAGCATTAACCGTCGCGTTGCCATGTGGTCAATTGAGTTTCCACTGCCAATTTAAAGTTGATTTTCTTAAAACCTATGGACCCTAATATTATATAAAAAATTGTAATCCTCCATTGAAGTGTTCTCAATATTTCGTAATAAAAAAAAGCAAAAAATTACTTCCTTCATCCCAAAAAAAATATTTTCTAAGACTGCCCTCACCTTCATTCGTGTTAAGGTAGAATTTGTTTTGCTAATATTTACAACTTTATCAAAAGTGACAAATACTTACTCGCTGTTTTGAACGTATTATAAATTATATCTTTGGCCTTTTCATTAGGTACGTAATAATACCGACTGTGGATGGAAACGCAGCACGCAACTTAATAATATCAGAACTGTGAAAATATTAACACTTTACCAAAAGGGACAAATATTAATACGTACTCGTTGTCTTGAACGTACCATACATTTTGCCTAGGTGCCTTTATCATACGTAAAATCTCGTAAAGTCTCGCCCCGCCGGCCGCGGCGCGTAGACAAGTTTATACTTGGTGTCCAGTTGCTCGTATGCTGTGACGCATTCCATATCAGAAATCGCATGGTTCCAGAAAAAAATTAATAATGATATGTTTTTCAAATAATCCATGTATGTTATAGATATCCATCTATTCCTAATGAAATTCCCTACAAGATGACATAAATTAAATTTTGATTCATCGAGTCATATGCTTGATATTTATAGATAAAGTTAGCGGTAAACTGAATTTACCACATGGGAGCGAGCGTTTTGTTTTGAACACGGTACGTTAAGGGTTAAGCAGAACATCTTTTTAACACAATGTGAAAGGCTACCCCGCCATTAGCGCATTGTTAGAAGCCGCCTGGAGATGTCACTCCTATCTATATGCCAAACTTACCTTTAACCTTTATATGTAACTCCACTTCCTTTTAGTATACGAGTATAAGTGACCACTCTGTTTTATATGATGGTTTGTTGTTACTGTTAAAATGGTAAAAAAACAAGCCGGAATATGTTTTCAAATCATATTTTATTGCATTATGTATAAAGTAAGTGTACTGAATTTTGTAGGTTACATTTTTTTTATTTAAACAAAAAAATGACGTGGTTACCGTAGTACATATGTAAGCTATCTTTCCACATAGTCGCCATTCCTCTCCATGCAGGTGGTGAAGCGGGGTATCAACCTTTTGATGCCTTTCTCCAAGTAGTTTCCCGCCGACCCTTGGTCCACTTCTCCACCTCCTCGTCGTTTGAAAACCTTTTTCCACCCATGTGCAGCTTCAGGGAGGTGAATAGATAGTAATCGGAAGGTGCTAGGTCAGGGGAATGCGCGGGATGGTTCAGGACATCCCATTTAAACGAGGCGAGCAGTTCCTTCTGGCATCGTCGTGCAGCAGGCAGACTCCCTTTGTCAGCATGCCTCTCCTCTTGTTCTGAATCATAGTATCTTGCAGAGTTGATGGTCTCCCCTTGAGGCATATATTCAATTAAAATTATGCCTTGACAGTCCCAAAACACGGATGCCATGATTTTCTTGGCTTAAATTGCGGTTTTGAACTTTTTGGCGGAGGGTGAAGAGGTGTGACGCCACTGTTGAGACTGCCTTTTGGTTTCAGGCGTGTAGTGTACAACCCAAGTTTCATCTCCAGTAACGATGGAGTGCAGAAATTCATCTTCGTGGAGTTTGCAGCGCCTCAAAAACTCTTATTTCGCACTTGCAGGAGATTGGATCGATATGTTTCACGAAACGTGTTGTCGCGTCGACACTTCTCAACGTTGCGGAGGGGAAGGGTCAGGCTACACGGAAATGTAGCCAACATGTCGAAAATAAAATCCATCCGGTCGTGAGAGCCTCGGTACTTTCGATTTTTTCCACAATTTTGTCAGTCACAATTGAAGGTCTTCCGCTACTCTGATCATCATGCGCAGCCGTACGACCGTTTTTAAACTCGCGACACTACTTGTACACACTCGTACGATTCATAGCTTTATCCTAAAATGGCCATTCACAATGGAGTTCTGGTTCCAACCCTTATGTATGGAAGCAAAGCATGGAACTGGCAGAAGAAAGATGAGAGCAGAATAAATGCGGTAGAGATGAGGTCCCTAAGACGTATGTGTGATAGAACGATGTACGACAGAATCTCAAATGCTGATATTAGGAAGGAACGTAGAGCGAAAGAAGGTATTATGAAAGGTTCGTTGCGTTGGTTCGGACATATGGAGCGCATGGGTGAAGAAAGAATGGTTAAAAAAGTATACGTTAACGATGTGAATGGAGTAAGGAGTCGAGGTAGACCGAGGAAATCATGGCATGACCAAATTAATCAAATATTAAAGGTTGGTCATGTCAGAAGCCGGAAGAATCGACGTGCGTGTATGACTCGCTGTACGAATGTGGAGGAAGTTAGAGAGGTGTGCCAGGATAGAGTAGTGTGGCGGTCCATTCTCTCTGCATACCCCTGCGGGGGGGGGTGCGGTCAGCCTTTGATGCTGGGCCGGTCGCGCACGGTGGCCCCGCCCCCCCTCCGGTACACCTCCCCTTCCAGCAAATGGCGCAGCGCGTGCGTGCGCGCGTGCGCCCGGAGCGCGTCCCCGCGGGCGAAGGCGCGGCCGCAGCGCGCGCACAGGAAGGGCCGCTCGCCGGAGTGCTGGCGCGCGTGCGTTACGAGCTGCCCGCGCTGCGTGAAGCGCGCCGGGCACGACGCGCACGCGTGCGGACGCGCGCCCGAGTGCACCAGCAGGTGCCGGGACAGCGACACCTTCTTCGTGAACCTGAAATAACCCCGTATAAAGACTGATATAATGAAGTAATAATAACATTTTGAAATGTATACAAATTATTGTAGATTTTACCCATTGCGGATAAATTATTTTTATTTTATAAGTATAGGTGATCCACATAAGTGGACTTCGACGCTGAACCAGCTTATTCCATGATGAAATATAGTACACAAAAACCCCTGACTCAGGACCTACTTATCAAAGCTGACTAGGTCGGGGCCCAGATTTATTCAGTTTGGTCACTAGAGCAGGGCATCTGTACAAAGGCAAGCAAAGCATATAAAAACGGTACTTCCGACCACCCAACAGAGCAGTCAGTATTGCGACTTCTAACCGACACGAGTCTACGCTACCAAGTCTACGTACGAGAAACCTCCGACCTTCCTACCGAGCTACACAACGGTCTACACTGCTACGCCACGAAACCTTCGACGAATCTTCGCTCCAGCCGACCGACGCTACTGCCCAGCGATCCATCATCCTCTACTGTTCACCCCCGGACCCCGCCCCGCTGCTATCGACATCCAGCCACGCTCCATCACGTAATACTGTTTACGTATGATTACTTGTGATCTGTAATAAACGCTGAAACCTCCGCCGTCTTTCAACTCTCACCACAAACCCCCAAATTAGGATTAAGGACGCTTACAGGACTTATGACCTGTCATTGATTGGGTTGAGCGATCGCTTTATGTTTAACAACATTCCCCATTCCGCCTTTTTTTCCTTATGACCACCACGTCTGACAAATTTTGGAACTTGTAGGCGCCTCGGCCACCACATTCTGCTCCCAGAAAATAATTTACATCTTCGTCTCTATTGAGATACAATTAATCCTTATAAAATAAAAAGAATTTATCCGCAATGGGTGAAATCCAGTATTTGTCTACAAGAATTTGTATACATTCAAAAAATTATTTTTTCCCATAACTATTTTTAAAGCTCCATTCACTATTATTATTATTATTATTATTATTGGTGCCATTCTAAAGACTGTTCAGTTAGTTAGTTAGTTAGATAGTTACAGGGTTCTATACTGACCTCTTCTCGCACAGCGAGCACGCAAACGGCCTTTCTCCAAGGTGAAGACGGAAGTGGACGGTGAGCGAGTGCCTTTCGGTGAAGCGTTTGTCGCACACTGAACACTGGAAGGGTTTCTCGCCCGTGTGGCTCTTGACATGAGACAGGTACTTGCTGGGAGCCACGAACTTCTGCAGGAGCAAAAAACAAGATGATAACTGCGAACATAACTAACTAACTGACTAACCATCACGCCGTCTCCCCGAAGTGGTAGGCAGAGAGGATGGACTGCCACACTTTTATTTCCTGACATACATAAAAATCATACATCGTTTCATGCACGCACGTCGATTTCTCCAACTCCTCACGTGACCGATATTAGATTGATTTGATCGTGCCATGTTTTTCTCGGTTTTCTCTGCTTCTAAATCCGTTTACATCATTGCAACATATTTTCTTTGTACTCCAGTAAATTCCAGATATGCGTCGAAGCTTATATACACTTTTTTTTTATATATTCTGGTAGATATCCAGAAGCCTTCGTTTATTACCTTGGGGCACCAATCACAGGAGAGCAGATTGTCACCGGAATGAAGTCGGCTGTGCATGGAGAGACCACTCTTCTTCGCGTACTCCTTTCCACATTCAGCACACACGAACTTGGGTCCCGGAGCCAGACCTGGACAGGGAATTATACATACTTGTAGCTAGTATAGGCTAGGCATTCCAAAAAAAGTCCCATATAACACAACATCTCAAAGAACTTCACTGGCTTAAGAGTCCAGAAAGAATCCAGTATAAACTCTGCTGGACAGTCTTCAAAGCGCTACATGGAATGGCACCAAGTTATATATCTGAACTCTGTATAACGGACAGCCTAAATACAAGGAAATCCACACTTCGCTCGGCGAACTCCTCGGCAATAGGAAGATTAGTTGAGCCGAAGCGTTGCCCCAGTCCAAATTCGGGGATCGAGCGTTCGCGGTAGCCGGTCCATCAGCTTGGAACAATCTCCCTTCACACCTCAGATGCATAAATGATCCGACAGACTTCAGATCTAGGCTGAAAACATATCTTTTTCATATTTCATACCCAATTTAAAACTTACAAATTTTGTTCTACTATACTTTCTAATAGATCGCGAATATCAATCAGATGCAGCGTTCACATTTAGATTTAAAACACGTCTTAATGCGCCCTTGAGGTGATTACATCACAAAAAACGGCGCTTTAAAGATAGCATATTATTATTAGTACACATTGCTTCTAATAACTTTAATATCTCTATAGATATAATTAATACCGGAACAAGATCTTAACTGTTCTTCCGTTATACATTTACGCATCCATTGAAATAATTATATTATCACATAATAAATACTTGCAGCTAGTACAAGCTTCTAAGTCTTTTGCTTCAGAAATAATGAAACGAAACATATCAAATAGCTACCATTTGGTTTTTCCTTTTCCGTCTCCGCTTCGGAAGAACCGCCGGCCGGTTCGTCACCCTCCGAAGAGCTATCAGAGTCGCTGGAAGACGAGGAAGAGGATGAAGATGACGAGGATGAAGGATCAGGAGGCACATAGTCCTGGCAGTCCAGAGCATCCTCGGCCAGCTCAACGCTGAAGGCAGCCCTCTCCAAAGAACCCAACACTTCCCTCTCCGCCTCCGAGAGAGGGACGGGGTCTCCCGGCATCTGAAACACGCAATACTGTTACGATAGTCCCATCCTGACACGCTCCTCTAGCCTTCACATGCATACAGCGTGCCGTGCGCTGTTCCCCTTCTAACACAACAGGCAGAGACGGTGGACCGCCACACTCTTCCATCCTGACACGCTCCTCTAGCCTTCACATCCATACAGCGTGCCGTGCGCTGTTCCACTTCTAACACAACAGGCAGAGACGGTGGACCGCCACACTCTTCCATCCTGACACGCTCCCCTAGCCTTCACATCCATACAGCGTGCCGTGCGCTGTTCCCCTTCTAACACAACAGGCAGAGACGGTGGACCGCCACACTCTTCCATCCTGACACGCTCCTCTAGCCTTCACATCCATACAGCGTGCCGTGCGCTGTTCCCCTTCTAACACAACAGGCAGAGACGGTGGACCGCCACACTCTTCCATCCTGACACGCTCCTCTAGCCTTCACATCCATACAGCGTGCCGTGCGCTGTTCCACTTCTAACACAACAGGCAGAGACGGTGGACCGCCACACTCTTCCATCCTGACACGCTCCTCTAGCCTTCACATCCATACAGCGTGCCGTGCGCTGTTCCCCTTCTAACACAACAGGCAGAGACGGTGGACCGCCACACTCTTCCATCCTGACACGCTCCTCTAGCCTTCACATCCATACAGCGTGCCGTGCGCTGTTCCCCTTCTAACACAACAGGCAGAGACGGTGGACCGCCACACTCTTCCATCCTGACACGCTCCTCTAGCCTTCACATCCATACAGCGTGCCGTGCGCTGTTCCCCTTCTAACACAACAGGCAGAGACGGTGGACCGCCACACTCTTCCATCCTGACACGCTCCTCTAGCCTTCACATCCATACAGCGTGCCGTGCGCTGTTCCCCTTCTAACACAACAGGCAGAGACGGTGGACCGCCACACTCTTCCATCCTGACACGCTCCTATATCCTTCACATCCATACAGCGTGCCGTGCGCTGTTCCCCTTCTAACACAACAGGCAGAGATGGTGGACCGCCACACTCTTCCATCCTGACACGCTCCTCTAGCCTTCACATCCATATAGCGTGTCGTGCATAACGTACCAGTTTTATTTTATGATTTTCTTGAATATTTGAGATGGGTCTCTCTGGAAGTATTGGATTCCCTCGCACATCACAGACGATCGCTGGCATACCGTCGGCAATTGCATGACCTCCGCTCTTCAGCATGTGTCCTAGCGTGTGCGTCCTCCTGTGGGCGACCAGTGCGTCCTTTCTTTGAAACGATTTCCCACATATATCACACAAGAACGATCTCTCGTCCGTATGTGTCTTAGCGTGTGCCAGCATTTGGCTTTTCTGCGTGAACCCTTTTCCGCACGCGGAACACGCGTGCGGCTTGCTGCCGCTATGGATTAGTGCGTGGCGGTCTAGGGACACCTTCCTGCTAAAGGTTTTTGCGCATACATGACAAGAAAACGGTTTCCCTTCGACGTGTAGTCTATAGTGACTGGCGAGAGAATGTTTTTCCGTGTATCGTTTTTCGCAGATATCACACTGGAATGGTTTCACACCAGAGTGCACTTTTAAGTGTGATTCTAATTTGCTGCGTACGGCGAATGCTTTATCGCAGGACGAGCAGCGCCATAAACTGTCTCCAGTGTGCATTTTCGTATGCGATACAAGGCTAGATTTCCTATTGAATTTTTTCCCACAATGCTCACAGGAAAATAACCCGACTCCAGTGTGTATTTTGACATGGGCGAGGTATCCCGCCTTCTGCACGAAGCGCTTCTGGCAGAACCCGCACGTGTGCAGCCCTTCGCGCGTGTGTATCCGCGTGTGCTTGAGCAGCGTGCCGCGGTCGGCGAAGCGCTTCGGGCACGCGCGGCACGCGTGCGGGCGCTCGCCGTCGTGCTCGCGCGCGTGCGCGCTCAGCTCGCTCTTCCGCCGGTAGCTCTTCCCGCAGATCTTGCAGCTCCATTCGAGTCTTTTGGCCTTTTTTGATTTGCGTTTCGAACCTTCGTGTTGATCGCGTTCTACAAAATCTTCAAAAACCTGTTTTGTGTCCAGTATGTCTAAAATCAATAAATTGTTTTTGCTTTTCTTTGGGCGTCCCCTTTTCTTTTTCACACGCTTGGTGTCTTCATTTTCCCCGTTTTCTTTTGGTATGCATTTACTTTCCTTTCCTAATTTCAGAGTATCTTCGAATTCCTTTTTTCTCTTCAACGAAGCTATCGTGGAATCTTCGTCGGAGCTGCATTCCTCGCGGATGACATCGAAGAAGTCTAGATCCGAGATACCCTCCGTTTTGATTTCATCCACAAGTCTGTACCCGCACAGGTCTGCCATCCTGAAAGAACGAAAGAAGAACAAATTAAAAAACTCAAATTGAACTTGACAAAAACAAAATTCACGAATGTTAGATTAATTTTATCTCTATAGAGACGAAGATGCATTTTGTTTTCTGGGAACAGAATATGGTGGTCGAGGCGCTTACAGGACTTATCAAATCAAATCAGTTTATTAACTCAAAAGACATTACAAACAGGAAAATGTTTAAGGCATCTATTAAGTACAGGTAAAATATTATAAAAATACAACAAAGTACCAGGAACGCATTAGAGATGGTTCCACATTAGGAAGACAAGATACTTTCTAAAGTCAAGAGTATTTGTCCCCTGAACGTACCTTCACTAATATAAAAGACGTCGATCTCCCAGGAGACCGCGTTCAGCACACTAATTGCTCTTCCCACCGGTGTCACCAGAGGCAGATTGGTTCTGGTGGCCGGTTGGTAAAACAATCTGTGCTGTCGCTATCGGAGAAATCTATCAGGGACAAAAGACCCTCTAGCACGGCCGAGTTCTCGAAATATCCCCTGATTAATTACTTATGACCTGTCATTGTTTGGGTTGAGCGATCGCTTTATGTTAAAAACATTCCTCATTCCGCCCTTCTTTCGACCACCAAGTCTGACAAATTTGTCACACAACACTTCACACTTTTTTTTAGTTAAATCTACACTAGCGCCATCTATTAAGATTGGGTGTAAGCATTAAGCAGAAAATCTTTATTAATGCAATGTGAAAGGGTATGCAATTATCATACAGTGCTAGACAACGCCAGGAGAATACTTCTACAATTTTAAGAAGGGCGGAATGGGGAATGTTGTATCACATAAAGCGATCGCTTAACCCAACCAATGACAGGTCATATGGTAAGTCCTGTAAACGCCTCGACTACCATATTCTGTTCCCAGAAAACAATTTACATCTTTGTCTCTATTGAGATAACCCGCAATGGGTAAAATCCAGTATTTGTCTACAAGTATTTGTATACATTCAAAATGTTGTCTTAATAGATAGCTGGAAGGAATAAACGCTGGTGCTAAGATGAGTGATCTGTCTGTAAATTGTGTGCTTTACGCGGACGATGCCGTTCTCATTGCGGATAGTGCGGTCAAATTACAAGTCTTGGTGTAGAGAATGTATGAGGTATGCAAGTCAAATGATTTAATGATGAATGTCATATATATGGTTTTTGAAAGGGAAGAGCAAATGACAGTTTGTAATAAACTTTGAACAGGTGAGGGAATTTGTGTATTTAGGTAGCATGTTCACAGCAGATGGCCGAACGGACAGTGACGGAAGGGTTGGTGCGGGTTAGCTTTAAAAATAGTTATTGGAAACAAGAATTTATCAATGAAAGCAAAAATGGCCGTTCACAATGGAGTTCTAGTTCCAATGTATGGAAGCCAAGCATGGTACTGGCAGAAGAAGGATGAGAGCAGAATAAATGCGGTGAGATGAGATCCCTTAGACGCATGTGAAGTAAAACAGAATTTCAAATGCTGATATAAGAAAGGAGTGTAGAGCGGAAGAAGGTATTATGAAAGGATCGCTGCGCTGGTTCGGACATATGGAGCGCATGGACGGAGAAAGAATGGTTAAGAAAGTATACGTTAATGATGTAAATGGAGTACGGAGTCGAGGTAGACCGAGGAAAAATTGGCATAACCAAATTAATCACATTTTAATGGTTAGTCATGTTTGAAGTCGAAAGAATGGACGTGCGTGTGCGACTCGCTGGACTCTAGAGAGGTGTGTCTTCTTCTTTTGATTGTACATCTTGCGATGTGTTGATGCAGGATATCATCTTTCTTCCTGTGATGAAGACGACCAGCCATCTCTCCATCACTTTGGCGGTCATCCTGGTGGTCCTCTGGAGTCTCTCGTTCTCATTCTCTCGATGTGGTCCCTCAAGAATCGTCTTCTCTGCCTACTCCATCTCACTATGTCTTCAATTTTGCAGGATTTGGGTATCCAAACTCTAAGGGTTCTCCCCACAATAGGTCGCAATGTTCTCATTTATGCTGCTCTTAAGAGACGTTTGGTTCTGACAGTGTCTGCTCTTGCTTCAATTCCGTATGTCATTATGAGCCTGATGCATGTTTTATAAATTCTAACTTTGCTTTCCAGAAGCATATGCTTACTGTTCCAGACAGTGTCCCTTAGACATCCGGAGATAACTACAGCTTTATCAGTCTGTTTTTTAACTTCATTATATAGATGGCTGCAACTAGATATCTCCACACCCAGGTATCTGAACTTCATGACCTGTTCTATGGGTCTATCGTCTTCAACCAATTTGCATCTGAGAGGCTCTCTGGATATTGTTAGACATTTCGATTTTGCGACGGATATCATTATATTATACCTCTCAGACGCAAGATGGAACCTATAAAGCATTCTTTGTAGATCATCTTCACTTTCTGCCAGTATCAAATCAGTTTATTAACTCAAAAGACATTACAAACAGGAAAATGTTTAAGGCATCTATTGAGTACAGGTCAAATATTATGTACATACAACATAATACCAGGAACGCATTAGAGATGGTTCCACATTAGGAACACAAGATACTTTCTAGTCAAGAGTATTTGTCTCCTGAACGTACCTTCACTAATATGAAAGACGTCGACCTCCAAGCAGACTAATTGCTCTTCCCACTGGTGTCATCAGAGACAGATTGGTTCTGGTGGCCGGTAGGTAAAACAATCTGTGCTGTCGCTGTCGGAGAAATCTATCAGGGACAAAAAGACCAACATCCTCTAGCACGGCCGAGTTCTTGAAATATCCCCTGATTAATTTAAAGAAATGGGTACTGAGATGCCCATCTCTTCGAAGCTGTAATGAATTGGTTCTGAGCATTCCTAACAGAAATGCCGTGGGATAGAGCCACGGATAACTACCATACTCCCTCATGTTAAGACACTTCAGAATTTTTTTCTGAACCCTCTCCAATATAATGGAATATCTCGCCTCGTGAGGACTCCATATCACAGAACCACTTTCGATATTAGTAAGATTGATGCATCGTCAGCAAAGCATACCACATTAATGAGTTTTTATCCCGTCCTATATCCGAGGTTAAGAGAAGTTAGAAGTAAGAGAAGAGAAGGTTAAGTGTGTCAATGTTGCAAAGAAACAAAACCATTAAGTAACCGCAGGGGTAGGCAGAGAGAACGGATCGCCACACTACTCCATCCTGACACACCTCTCTAGCTTCCTCCACATTCATACAACGAGTCATACACGCACGTCGATTCTTCCGACTTCTTACATGACTCATGCAACGTTTTCTTCGGTCTACCTCGACTCCGTACTCCATTTACATCGTTAACGTATTTTTTCTTTATCATACTGCAGATAAGAAGGGATGGGTGCACACTTACCCATTTCTTCAGACTTATCAGGGGATTCTTATCTTGGAGGCTATCCATCTTTATGTTCCGGATGGTTATCTTCGACAGCGTCAGCACAGACTGTTTTATCTCCCAGAATGCAGAACCAACCTGCCTCTGGTGATGCCATAGGGGAGAGCAAACAAACTGCTGAACATGATCGCTTCGGAAATCGACGTCTTTCATATTCGTGAAAGTACGTTCAGAAGACAAATACTCTTGACTTTGGAGAGTATCTTGTATTCCTAATGTGGAACCATCTCTCATGCGTTCCTGGTATTATATATTTATTATGTTTTACCTGTTCTCAATAGATGCCTTCAACTATAATTGTTGTTTGTAGAAACCATGACAGTCTGCAACATTAGCGTGAATGGTGAAAATTTGGAGCAAGTAGTTGAGTTCGTGTATTTAGGTAGTATGTTTACAGTGGAGAGGGATATTGAAAGAAGGGTTGGGGCAGGCAACAGGCAGTGAATGGTGCACTTAAAGTTGTCATCGCAAACAAAAACCTATCCAAAAAAGCTAGAATGGCAGTGCACAATGGTGTTCTTCTACCGACCCTTATGTATGGAAGCGAAGCATGGAACTGGCAAAAGAAGGATGAAAGTAGAATAAATGCGGTAGAAATGAGATCTCTTAGACGAATGTGTGGATACTCTGTGTATGATAGAGTGTCGAATGAAAATATAAGAAGTGAATGCGGTGCGAATGATGGTGTCATGATAAAAATAATGAAAGGATCATTAAGATGGTTTGGACATATGGAAAGAATGAATGAAGAAAGAATGGTAAAAAAATTATATGTTAATGATGTAAATGGAACCAGAAATAGAATCGGAAGACCGAGGAAAACGTGGAGATCGACGTCTTTCATATTAGTGAAGGTACGTTCAGGAGACAAATACTCTTGACTTTAGAAAGCATCTTGTATTCCTAATGTGGAACCATCTCTCATGCGTTCCTGGTATTATATATTTATTATGTTTTACCTGTTCTCAATAGATGCCTTCAACTATAATTGTTGTTTGTAGAAACCATGACAGTCTGCAACATTAGCGTGAATGGTGAAAATTTGGAGCAAGTAGTTGAGTTCGTGTATTTAGGTAGTATGTTTACAGTGGAGAGGGATATTGAAAGAAGGGTTGGGGCAGGCAACAGGCAGTGAATGGTGCACTTAAAGTTGTCATCGCAAACAAAAACCTATCCAAAAAAGCTAGAATGGCAGTGCACAATGGTGTTCTTCTACCGACCCTTATGTATGGAAGCGAAGCATGGAACTGGCAAAAGAAGGATGAAAGTAGAATAAATGCAGTAGAAATGAGATCTCTTAGACGAATGTGTGGATACTCTCTGTATCATCGATCATTAAGATGGTTTGGACATATGGAAAGAATGAATGAAGAAAAAATGGTAAAAAAATTATGTGTTAATGATGTAAATGGAACCAGAAATAGAATCGGAAGACCGAGGAAAACGTGGCACGATCAAATAAATCAAATATTGAATGTCGGCAATGTGAGGAGTCAGAGAATTCGATGCGCGTGCATGACACGATGTATGAATGTTGAGGAAGCGAATTGAGAAATATGTCAGGAAAGAAAAGTGTGGCAGTCCATTCTTTCTGCCTACCGCTTCGGGGAGACGGCGTGATAGTTAGTTAGTCCGCAAGATTGCATATCTGGGTCACGTTCTGCGAGGAGAGAAGTATCGCCTGCTGCATCTAATATTGAAGGGAAAATAGAGGGCCGCAGGGGGGCAGGGAGAAGGCAGATGTCCTGGCTGCGCAATGTGAGGGAGTGGACGGGAATCGGAACTGTGGAGGAGCTGTTCCGGACAGCACAGGATAGGGAAGAGTTTACCAGAGTGATCGCCAACGTCGGGGGGACCTGACAGGGCACTTTAAGAAGAAGAAGAAGAAGTTGAACCGGAGCGTTGCCCCAGTACAAATTTCAGGGATCTAGCGTTCGCGGTAGCCGGTCCATAATGATCAGATGCATAAATGATCCGATGGACTTCAGATCTAAACTGAAAACCAACATTTTTCATATTTCATACCCAATTTAAAACTTGAATACTTTGTTCTACTATACTTTCTAATGGATCGTGAATATCAATCGGATGCAGCGTTCACATTTAGATTTAAAACACGTCTTAATGCGCCCTTGAGGTAATTACATCACAAAAAACGGCGCTTTAAAAGTTAGCATATTATTATTATCAGCATTTGAGATTCTTAAGAACATCGTTCTACCACACATACGTCTTAGGGACCTCATCTCTACCGCATTTATCCTGCTCTCATCTTTCTTCTGCCAGTTCCGTGTTTCGCTTCCATACATCAGTGTTGGTACTAAAATACCTTTTATTATTTGATTAATTTAGTCATGCTATGGTCTTCCACTGCTTCTATTTCTTCTCACACTGCTTGTACACGACTTTTTAAACCATTCTTCCATTAGTTCCATATTTCCAAACCATCTCAGGGATCCTTAATTAATTTTACTTAAGATGCAATATATCTAACAAAGTGAATGGAGCTTTAAAAATAGTTATTGGAAATAAGAATTTATCAATGAAAGCGAAAACGGCCGTTCACAATGGAGTTCTGGTCCCAACCCTAATGTATGGAAGCGAAGCATGGAACTGGCAGAAGAAGGATGAGAGCAGAATAAATGCGGTAGAGATGAGGTCCCTAAGACGTATGTGTGGTAGAACGAGATACGACAGAATCTCAAATGCTGATATAAGAAAGGAGTGTAGAGCGGAAGAAGGTATTATGAAAGGATCGCTGCGTTGGTTCGGACATATGGAACGCATGGATGGAGAAAGAATGGTTAAGAAAGTATACGTTAATGATGTAAATGGGGTACGAAGTCGAGGCAGACCGAGGAAAACATGGCATGACCAAATTAATCAAATTTTAAAGGTTGGTCATGTTAGATGTCGGAGGAATCGACCTGCGTGTATGACTCGTTGTATGAATGTGGAGGAAGCTAGAGAGGTTTGCCAGGATAGAGTAGTGTGGGGGTCCATTCTCTCTGCCTACCCCTGCGGGGAAACGGCGGGATGGTTTGTTTGTTTTGCAATATATCTAACTTACTAACTAACCATCACGCCATTTCCCCGGAGGGTTGGCAGAGAGGATGGATCGCCACAATGGCCTGTCCTGGCATACCACTCGGGCTTCCTCTACATTCATACATCGTACCATGCACGCAGGTCGATTATTCCGACTTCGAATGTGGCCGCCTTTTAGTAATTGATTAATTTGGTCATGCCGTGTTTTCCTCGGTCGTCCTCGGCTTCTTTTCCCATTCACGCTGCTTGTGTACAACTTTTTAACCATTCTACTCTCATCCATTCGTTCCATATGTCCAAACCATCTCAGGGATCCTTTTTTAATTTTATCCATGATGCAGTCATCTGCCTTACATTTCTTTCTTATTTCATCGCTCGGTATTCTATCATACAACGTTTTCCCGCACATTCTTCTTAGTGATCTCATTTCTACGGCGTTTATCCTGCTTTCATCCTTCTTTTGCCAGCTCCAAGCTTCACTTCCATACATGAGGGTTGGCACTAGAACTCCATTGTGTACTGCCATCTTTGCTTCTGTGGATATATTTCTATTTGCAGTAATGACTTTGAGTGCGCCATTTCTTTATCAACTATCATATATCGTTTTTCTCAGTGATCTCATCTCTATTACTTCTATTCTTCTTCTGCCAGCTGCAGCTTTACTTCCACACATAAGAGTTGGCACTATAACTCCATTATGCACTGCTATCTCTACTCCAGTGGACATATTTCTATTTGCAGTGATGACTTTGAGAGAGCCATTTATTTAGCTCTCATCCTTCTTCTGATAGTTCCAAGCTTCGCTTCCATACATAAGGGTTGGGACCAGAACTGCGATGTGTGAATGTAGATGAATTTAAAGAGGTATGTCACAAAAGAGCAGTACGGCGTAAGTTAGTTGGAGAAATATATTGTTTTGAATTTTGTCTTTTGTTTCATTCGAATTTAGAACACAAATATGTCGTAGAAATAACCAAGGACATCTAATTGCAACAATGCAATAATTTCAAATAATAGTTTCATATATAATAAGTAATATTACCTAATATTAAGTAGACTTTAAACAATAACAAAGCATCACATCCGAGATGTCAGATGCAGCCATAGACGAAATCAAACGTCATAGACAATGCCGTCTCGAAATCACAGTTTATCAGGCCGTAATGTTGAATTAAATGTGGGGCCGATCCGATCTGAAAAACTAACTAATTAACTAACTTACTATCACGCCGTCTCCCCGGAGGGGTAGGCAGAAAGAATGGAACGCCATACTGTTCTGTCCTGACATACGTCTCTCGCTTCCTCTACATTCATACATCTTGTCATGCACGTACGTCGATTTCTCCGACTCCTCACGTGTCCGAGATTCAATATTTGATTGATTTGATCGTGCCACGTTTTCCTCGGCCTTCCTCTATTTCTAGCTCCGTTCACGCCGTTTACATATACCTTCTTTACCATTCTGTCTTCACTCATTCTTTCCATGTGTCCAAACCATCTTAATGACCCTTTCCTTATTTTGTTCATAACACTTTCATTCGCACCACATTCACTTCTTATACTTGCATTTGTCACTTTATCATATAAGGATTTGCCACACATTCGTCTTAGAGATCTCATTTCTACTTCATTTATTCTACTTTCATCCTTCTTTTGCCAGTTCCATGCTTCACTTCCATACATAAGGGTCGGCACAAGAACACCATTGTGCACTGCCATCTTGGCTTTTTTGGATAGGCTTTTGTTTGCGATGACAACGTTAAATGCACTATTTATTCTGTTGCCTGCCCCAACCCTTCTTTAAATATCCTTCTCCACCCTCCCACTCCACTGTAAACATACTTCCTAAATAAACAAATTCATCCACTTGTTCCAGATTTTCACCGTTTACACTAATGTTGCAGACTGTCGTGCTTCCTTCTTTTTCGAAAATCATTACCTTGGACTTATTAACATTCATCATCAACTATTTTTAAAGCTCCAGTCACTTTGTTACCCGCACCAACCCTTCGGGACGTCACTATCCGTTCGGGCATCTGCTGTGAACATGCTACCTAAATACATAAATTCCCTCACCTGTTCCAAGTTCTCTTCGTTCACACTTATATTACAAACTGTCATTTGCTCTTCCCTTTCGAAAACCATCACCTTTGACTTTCCGACATTCATCATTAAATCATTTGACTTGCATACCTCATACATTCTCGACACCAAGACTTGTAATTCGTCCGCACTATCCGCAACGAGAACGGCATCGTCCGCGTAAAGCAGACAGTTTACAGACAGATCACTCATCTTAGCACCAGCATTTATACCTTTAAGTTCTTTCATACACTTGTCCATATACAGATTGAACAACCATGGAGACATCACGCAGCCCTGCTTAACACCCTTCGTGATATCAAACCAAGGCGTGATGTCTCCATTTACCCTCACACTGGCAGTGCTCCCTTCGTAGAGAGAAGCAACCGCCCGTATCAGTTTTGTGCTCACTCCGTATTCGGACAAGATTGACCACAGTTTATCTCTGTTCACTCGATCATAGGCTTTTTGCAAATCGACAAACGCACAGAAAAGCTTACGGTTTTTGGCCATAATCTTCTCCGCAAGCGTTCGAAGTGCAAAAATCTGATCCATATATGCTCTTCCGATCATAAAAGCGCCTTGAATATCCCATACTCTTTCAGTCGTCGTCTTTTTTACTCTTTCTATTAAAATTCGGCCGTAGAGTTTACCAACGGCGCTTAACAGACTTATTGCCCAGTGATTTCCGCAGTCCATACGTGACCCCTTTCCCTTATATAGAGGCATGATAACAGCCCTCCTCCAGTCGAGCGGCGTATATCCTTCCTCTAAACACTGGTTAAAGAGTCTGTATAACCACGCTGCAACAACCGGCCCACCGTTTTTAATAAACTCCAAAGCGACACAATCATAACCAACAGCTTTTCCACCTTTCATACAGCTTACAGATTTTACTATTTCGTTCAAACTTATTTCTGTCATATCTCTTTCGCTATTCGTGCAACTCACATTTGTAACGCTCCTTCTCATTGAACTCTCAGTCATTTCACTGCCATATACATCTTTAAAGTATTCCATCCATCTTCCTTGTATACTGTCAAAATCAGTAATCATTCTTCCCTCACAACTCAAAATTGCTTTCGCACAACCATTTTCGGGAGGATTCCGGGCTTTTTTGACTTCCTTCCAGAACACTTTTATGTTGCTCTGAAAGTGACTCGTCATCTTGAGACCGTCTTTCTCCTTCAGTTTATCCTTTTTCTCTCTCACTTTCAACTTGACATTCATCTTACAAACTTTGTATGCTTCTTTTGCTCTTTTATATTTCTCGCAATCTCTTTTATCCACAGATATCATATTTAACCATGCATCCTTCTTTTCTTTGACCAGAATTTTTACACAGTCATCCCACCAAGCATCTCCATTCCTTCTTCCTTGCACACATGTACCACATACCTCTTTCGCTGTTTCACATAGACTTTCTTTCAATTTGTTCCAGATCTCGTCTATACTTATAAATTCAGATTCTCGACCACTCAGCCTCTCATTCACTTTCGTCATATAACTCTCTTTTACGTCGTCGATTTGGAGTTTTTCTATTTTAACTCTAGACGGGGCGGTCACTGTTTTGTTCTTCTTGGTGCGCCAACCTCGGAACAGGTTTATCTTTGTCACCACCAAAAAATGGTCAGTTCCGAGTTCGGCCCCTCTGAACACTCTGGTATCTACAGTGTCCGTCCGTAATCTAAAGTCAACGATGACGTAATCGATAGTCGTCCTTTCATTCCCTCTCTCCCATGTATACTGATGGATCCTCTTATGATCAAACATCATGTTTGACACAAAGAGGCTCCACTCCAGGCATACACCAAGCACTCTCCTTCCATTATCGTTCGTCCTACTATCACCATACTTACCGAGACATTCTTCATAACCAGTCCTTTGGATTCCTACCCATCCATTCAAATCTCCTGCTAAAATAATTCTTTCGTTCACGTTCTTACTCGCTGCTATCTCGTTTACACTATCCCAGAACTCATCTTTCACAGCTTCATCTTCGCTATTAACAGGAGCATACCCAATTATGAGTAATACTCTTGTCAATCCAATTTTGAAGCGGATCCACATCAGTCTAGGACTTACACATTCGTATCCTTTCATACATTCTACCATCCTTGGAGCTAGAATCGCTGCCACACCCTGACCTCGCCTTTGTTCTTGTGATACCCCTGACCATAAGATGAACTTATTATCATGCTCTCTAGATCCGCACTCTTTAACCATGCATTCAGTCACACACAAAATATCCAAACACTTGTTATTAAATTCATCGCACATCTCACTTTACTTCCCTTCCATACCTCCTCTAATATTCCAAGTATCAATGCGGCACTCCACTCTCCTCTGTTCGCCTCCGCGGAAAATGCGATGTGATGGGTGGCGGACCTCATCGCCGTCTCTGAGCATTTCCCACAACCACTAAAATCTACCTTAACATTTTACAATCCACATCAACTATCCTAAACAATAAATTAAACTATTACAATATATGAAACTATTCATTATAGAATATATTACAAAATTAACTTAATATCACTAAAATTTCAAAATAAAAATAGGATAACATATAATCCGGCGCAGCAAAGAGTTCTTAGTTGTGCCCGTATGGGATTTTGATGTCTTGCAAGCAGGCAGAGCAGAGTAGTTGGATGACGGCTATCCGGATACAGACACTGTCTCACATGACACAATGTCACTAAGTCAAATATTTAAAAGAAAAAATGAGTCAAAATAATCCATAAAAACAGGCACCCACGCGATCCTACTTGACAGGTTGAAAAGGGATAAAACGGAAACAGCTGCTTTTTCTGTGGACTCTATAAAACCAAAGAGGAAGATCGACACTTTCTGCAAGAGCGCATGCGCCTTACAGAATTATATATGTAAAAAAAGAACTTTTGTATGGACTATAATCGATATTTATGCGGCTTTCATTTTCAACTCGCCTGGGGATGTTGGCGTCTGTAGCGTCACATCAGGACGATTGAAAAGTCTCTTTCTTAAATGTACTAGTGCTTCATTTCTGACCCGGTGTCAACAGACCACGTACATATATAATATATGTCAATATTTCCTTCTAAACAGTAAATTGAAGCGAACATAATCTCCGAGTAAGTAATCCTTGCGTCTCCAGTGTTATCCAGAACCTGATGATGGAAGGCGCCGTGTCCGGGAGCAGCGAGCAGGAGAGTCCGGGACAATCGGACAGTGTAGTGCCCCGTGTTAAGTCTGAGCCGGAACCGGCCACCTGGGATGCCAACGGAGACGACGATCACACTTTGGAGCGACCAAACCTAGACAAGACTTCGATGAACATCACAATTGTCAAGGTCGAGTCTCTCAGAAATGAAGCAGACTATAAGGACGATGACATGAATAACACAGATACAGAAAATGATTCGGTGCCCCACATTGAACCACCCGGTAGTGGTAATGATTTTCAACACGACGACACGTTCTCCGTGGATTTAGATGTGTCATGCGTTATTGTGAAGGATGATCCCACAGAAATAGATGGTTCTAAACACAAACTGTCTAAAAAAAAATTAAAATCAAAAGACCGTTTGCTTATACATTCTGATATAAAACGATTTGAATGTTCAACGTGCAACAAACTGTTTAAAACGAAAAAAATTTTAAAAAGCCATTTCCTTACTCATTCCGATGTAAAACTATTTGAATGTTCAACGTGCAATAAGCTGTTTAAAAGAAAAAAAAATTTAAAAATACATTTGAGTATTCATTCAGATATACAACCATTTAAATGTTCTACGTGCAACAAACGGTTTAAAACAAAAACAAATTTAAAGCAACATTTACTTGTTCATTCAGATGTAAAATCATTTAAATGCTCAACGTGCAACAAACAGTTTAAAATGAAATCACACTTAAAAATCCATTTACTTATGCATTCTGATGTAAAATTATTTACATGTTCTACGTGCAATAAACAGTTCAAAACAAATAAAAGTTTAAAAAAGCACTTCCTTGTTCATTCAGATGTAAAACCATTTAAATGCTCAACGTGCAACCAACAGTTTAAAACGAAATCACGTTTGAAATGGCATTATGTTTCTCATTCAGATATAAAGTCATTTCAATGCTCAACGTGCAACAAATCGTTTAAAAGGAAATCACTTCTAACAAACCATTTGCTTACTCATTCCGATGCAAAACTATTTGATTGTTCAACGTGCAACAAATCGTTCAAATCGAAATCAAGTGTAAATGCTCATTTCCTTACTCATTCAGATGTAAAACCAATTAAATGTTCTACGTGCAGCAAACTATTTATAACGAAATCACATTTAAAAAGCCATAAGCTTATTCATTCCGATGAAAAACTATTTGATTGTTCAACGTGCAACAAATCGTTCAAATCGAAATCAAATTTAAATGCTCATTTCCTTACTCATTCAGATGTAAAATCATTTAAATGTTCAACGTGCAACAAACCGTTTAAATCGAAATCAATATTAACAAGCCATTTGCTTACTCATTCCGATGCGAAACTATTTGATTGTTCAACGTGCAACAAATCGTTCAAATCGAAATCAAGTCTAAATGATCATCTCCTTACTCATTTAGATGTAAAACCATTTAAATGTTCTACGTGCAACAAACCTTTTATAAGGAAATCACTTCTAAAAAGCCATACGCTTATTCATTCCGATGCAAAACTATTTGATTGTCCAACGTGCAACAAATCGTTTAAATTTAAATCAAATTTAAATGCTCATATCCTTACTCATTCAGATGTAAAATCATTTGAATGTTCTACGTGCAACAAATCGTTCAAATCGAAATCAAAATTAACAAGCCATTTGCTTATTCATTCCGATGCAAAACTATTTGATTGTTCAACGTGCAACAAATCGTTCAAAACGAAATCAAGTTTAAATGCTCATTACCTTACTCATTCAGATGTAAAACCATTTAAATGTTCTACGTGCAACAAACTATTTATAACGAAAACACATTTAAAAAGCCATATGCATTTTCATTCCGATGCAAAACTATTTGATTGTACAACGTGCAACAAATCGTTCAAGTGGAGATCAAATTTATATGCTCATTTCCTTACTCATTCAGATGTAAAATCATTCAATTATGTAAAAAAAAAAAAATCATTTAATTAAAATTCTACGTGCATCAAACTGTTTATAACGATATCACATTTAAAAAGACAAATGCTTATTCATTCCGTTGTAAAACTGTCTGATTGCTCAAGTGCAACAAACAGTTTAGATCGAACTCAAATTTAAAATAACATTTCCTTTCTCATTCAATGTAAACCTATTTAAATGTTACTTTATCAAAACACGTTCTTGACTTGTGTCACTTTCGAAACAATAGTCTGGCATGTTAAACCCCATACCTAATGTTATATTTGGAAATAAATGTATCTCATTTAACCCTGTGTTCTTCCTTTATCTCAGTTTTGTAATCACCCACAAAATGAATATTCATTGATCGAGGAAATTCAATCTGTCCAGATCGAAGATCCAAGAAATAATATAATGCTAATGTAGAGGTGTATTTTTGTGTTTTATTTGCAGATGAGCTATCACCTTCAATAATATCCTCTTCATCTTCTTCAGCCGACTGCTCCTGGACGTGGGCCTCCTGTCGTGTTTTCCACTCCCTGAGCGATCCTCATTAAGGCACTTCCCGCACTCTCCCAGATATCGTCGCGTCAATGCAAAATGTGGGCGCCCATCTCCAAGCTTTGCCCTCCTCGGACACCAGTATAGCAGTCGCATTGTCCACTTGCCACCTGGGGCACGAGCGACGTGTCTCGCCCATGCTTCACTTGATGATGTCGGATACTTTTGTCTTGGCTTGTATGTCCTCATCCTGACTCTGTCCCGCAAGCTGATACCCAACATGGCTCTCTCCATTGCTATCTGTGTGACTGTCTCAATACCAAACATGAACACTGGCAGAACACAGGCATTGAATACTCTCCTTTTCAAGTTGATGGGTATTTTCGAATTTTTCAAAATGTGTCCAACATTTTTGAACGCTTTCCAGCTTAATCCGACTTTTCTTTTCAGGTCTGCTGTCTGGTGGCCTTGCCCAGCTGTATTCAGTAAACCTCCATGATCGAGGCTTTAATAATATGTAAATACAATATAATTTATATTGCACTTTGTTAGCAAACATTGAAAGGACCTATTATCGGTGGTGAGCAGTGGGTTAACCAGTAAGGCAGCCCGTCCGACTTTATGTGTTATAATAATAGTTACGATTATGTATTTTTCCGGTTTGAAAGAGTTTTATTTTTCGAAAATTAATTTTCTGCGTCATCAAACTCACGTTCTTATATAATATATATAATAATGTATTTACAAATACAAGAAGAAAAACAATTGATAAGAAATAAGCTGTAAATAAACAATAATAATAAATTGGTTAACACCGAAACACAAATTATAAATAAATGTTCGTAATGAAATAACATATTTTTTTTTTCATAAAATTTCTGCACATAACGTAAATGACAGATAACATTATGACAATAGAATAGAAGTTTGTGACACATCCAATAGTAACATACCTACTTCAGAGTGATAAAGCCCGCCTTCAAATCTATACAAAAAATTGCAGATATCTTCTGGTATATAGGCACCTAGCTATATGATTACAAGTCAAAAATACATAAGTACGACCGAGATCCTTTTACATTTTGCAAGCCTTATATGAAGCACATCGAAAACATGAATCAAAACATGTGGAAATAAGCTATTGCTTGGGCATCTCACCTACGGTACGTATGAGTGAAATAAAAGACGGCGCGTATGAGTGGAACAAAACATACAGTTAAAGTCTGTCAGTTTTCTTTACCGATTAGTACTAACGAATCGGTAGATCTAAGAACTTATTAATACATATATTGAGTACAAAAACATGTTTTCAATCACCGCTTCATTCCTTCATTACACTCACAATTTAATAAAGCTTCCATATGATATCAAAATCAGCGATATTCATGTTCCAGAGCAAGAAATCAAATCAAATCAAATCAAATCAGTTTATTTTCTCAAAAAACATTTCAAACATTTTTTATAGTTTAAGGCATCTATTGAGAACAGGTAAAACATAAGGAATATATAATACCAGGAACGCATGAGAGATGGTTCGACATTAGGAAAACAAAATACTCTCCAAAGTCAAGAGTATTTGTCTTCTGAATGTACTTTCACGAATATGAAAGACATCGATCTCCGAAGCGATCATGTTCAGCAGTTTGATTGCTCTCCCCACCGGCATCACCAGAGGCAGGTTGGTTCTGCATGCTGGGAGATAAAACAGTCTGTGCTGACGCTGTCGAAGATAGCCATCCGGAACATAAAGATGGATAGCCTCCAAGATGACGGAGTTCTCAAAGAATCCCCTGATAAGTCTGAAGAAATGGGTAAGTGTGCACCCATCCCTTCTTATCTGTAAACTATTGGTCCCCAGCATGCCCAAGAGGAATGCAGTGGGATAAAGCCACGGATAGCTACCAAACTCCCTCATGTAGAGATATCTCAGACATCTTTTCTGAACCCTCTCTAACATGAGCGAGTATCTCGCCTCGTGGGGACTCCATATCACCGAACCACACTCGAGCCAGCTCCGGACCAATGAGCTATACAAAATTCGCAAAACATAGGGATTCTTGAAAACTCTACCAGTTCGGAGAATAAATCCCAACATTTTCAGTGCAACTCCACATATTCTCTCGATGTGAGCATGGAAAGTCAGCCTACTTTCATAAACGATACCAAGATCCTTTATCGTTGAAACACGCTTAAGTTGCTGGTTATCCATTGTGTATCTGTAATAAACAGTACGCAATGCTCTCGTAAAAGATAAAATTACGCACTTAGAGATATTGAAATAAATTTGATTGGTTTGGAAATGAATCTTTTGACAAAGAACCAAGGTGTTTGAGGTGGATTCGAAGATACAATTAAACTAGCTTTAATGTGAAAAATAATTTCTTTTCATTTGGATTCACCGTTTTCTTATAAATGGACTATTTTTATTTTATAAATCGTTTTTTGAGCGAAACTTAGTCTATGGAGCTTCATTCAAAGCCCACTGTGAGTCAGCTTGTTATGTATAACATAAATCGGCTTTAAATTCGGCATTGGCATTAGTTAAATCTTGTCAAGTTTCGACAAATGTAACAGTCGGCGCTAGAATAAGCACATAGACTTGACATGAGTCTGGAGACAGAATTATATGTGTAAAAAAATAACTTTTCTATGGATTTCCTAATGTCAAGAATCTGTGTTTATGCTGCTTTCATTTTCAACTCGCTTGGGGTTGGCGATGTTTGAGCGTCTGTAGCGTCACATCAGGACTATTGAAAAGTCTCGTTCTTAAACGTACTAGTGCTTCATTTCTGACCCGGGGTCGACAGACCACGTACATATATAATATATGTCAATATTTCCTTCTTTGAAGTAAACAGTAAATTGAAGCGAACATAATCTCCGAGTAAGTAATCCTTGCGTCTCCAGTGTTATCCAGAACCTGATGATGGAAGGCGCCGTGTCCGGGAGCAGCGAGCAGGATAGTCCGGGACAATCGGACAGTGTGATAGTGCCCCGTGTTAAGTCTGAGCCGGAACCGGCCACCTGGGATGCCAACGGAGACGACGATATCACTTTGGAGCGACCAAACCTAGACAAGACTTCGATGAACATCACAATTGTCAAGGTTGAGTCTCTCAGAAATGAAGCAGACTATAAGGACGATGACATGAATAACACAGATACAGAAAATGATTCGATGGCCTCCACTAATGTCAAGATTGAGTCACCCGGTAGTGAGAGTGACTTTAAATACGACGACACGTTCTCCGTGGATTTAGATGTGTCATTCAGTATTGTAAAGGATGATGCCGTAGACATAGATGGTTGTGTAAAAATATTTGAATGTCCAACGTGCAACAAACAGTATAAATCGAAAGCAATTTTAAAAAGGCATTTACTTGTTCATCCAGATGTAAAACCATTTAAATGCTCAACGTGCAACGAACAGTTTAAAACGAAATCACGTTTGAAATGGCATTATGTTTCTCATTCAGATATAAAGTCATTTCAATGCTCAACGTGCAACAAATCGTTTAAATCGAAGACAGATTTAAAAAGGCATTTTCTTGTTCATTTAGATATAAAACCATTTAAATGCTCAACGTGCAACAATCAGTTTAAAACAAAAACAAATTTAAAACAACATTTACTTGTTCATTCAGATGTAAAACCATTTAAATGCTCAACGTGCAACAAACAGTATAAAACGAAATCAAGTTTAAAATGGCATTATGTTTCTCATTCGGATATAAAGTCATTTCAATGCTCCACGTGTAACAAATCGTTTAAAACGAAATCACTTCTAACAAGCCATTTGTTTATTCATTCCGATGCAAAACTATTTGATTGTTCAACGTGCAACAAATCGTTCAAAAAGAAATCAAGTTTAAAATGGCATTATGTTTCTCATTCGGATATAAAGTCATTTCAATGCTCAACGTGCAACAATCAGTTTAAAACAAAACCAAATTTAAAACAACATTTACTTGTTCATTCAGATGTAAAACCATTTAAATGCTCAACGTGCAACAAATCGTTCAAAAAGAAATCAAGTTTAAAACGGCATTACGTTTCTCATTCGGATATAAAGTCATTTCAATGCTCCACGTGTAACAAATCGTTTAAAACGAAATCACTTCTAACAAGCCATTTGTTTATTCATTCCGATGCAAAACTATTTGATTGTTCAATGTGCAACAAATCGTTCAAATCGAAATCAAGTATAAAGGCTCATTTCCTTACTCATTCAGATGTAAAACCATTTAAATGTTCTACGTGCAACAAACTATTTATAACGAAAACACATTTTAAAAGCCATTTGCTTATTCATTCCGATGAAAAACTATTTGATTGTTCAACGTGCAACAAATCGTTCAAATCGAAATCAAATTTAAATGCTCATTTCCTTACTCATTCAGATGTAAAATCATTTAAATGTTCAACGTGCAACAAACCGTTTAAATCGAAATCAATATTAACAAGCCATTTGCTTACTCATTCCGATGCGAAACTATTTGATTGTTCAACGTGCAACAAATCGTTCAAGTGGAAATCAACTTTAAATGCTCATTTCCTTACTCATTCAGATGTAAAACCATTTAAATGTTCTACGTGCAACAAACTATTTATAACGAAAAGACATTTAAAAAGCCATATGCCTATTCATTCCGATGCAAAACTATTTGATTGTTCAACGTGCAACAAATCGTTCAAATCGAAATCAAGTATAAAGGCTCATTTCCTTACTCATTCAGATGTAAATCCATTTAAATGTTCTACGTGCAACAAATCGTTCAAATCGAAATCAAGTATAAAGGCCCATTTCCTTACTCATTCAGATGTAAAACCATTTAAATGTTCTACGTGCAACAAACTGTTTAAATCGAAATCACATTTAAAAGGCCATTTACATATTCATTCTGATGTAAAACCATTCGAGTGTTTAACGTGCAACAAACCGTTTAAATGTAAATCAAATTTAAATGCTCATTTCCTTACTCATTCAGTTGTAAAATCATTTAATTATGTAAAAAAAAAAAATCATTTAATTAAAATTCTACGTGCATCAAACTGTTTATAACGATATCACATTTAAAAAGACAAATGCTTATTCTTTCCGTTGTAAAACTGTTTTATTGCTCAAGTGCAACAAACAGTTTAGATCGAACTCAAATTTAAAATAACATTTCCTTTCTCATTCAATGTAAACCTATTTAAATGTTACTTTATCAAAACACGTTCTTGACTTGTGTCACTTTCGAAACAATAGTCTGGCATGTTAAACCCCATACCTAATGTTATATTTGGAAATAAATGTATCTCATTTAACCCTGTGTTCTTCCTTTATCACAGTTTTGTAATCTCCCACAAAATGAATATTCATTGATCGAGGAAATTCAATCTGTCCAGATCGAAGATCCAAGAAATAATATAAATGCTAATGTAGAGGTGTATTTTTGTGTTTTATTTGCAGATGAGCTATCACCTTCAATAATATCCTCTTCATCTTCTTCAGCCGACTACTCCTGGACGTGGGCCTCCTGTCGTGTTTTCCACTCCCTGAGCGATCCTCATTAAGGCACTTCCCGCACTCTCCCAGATAACGTCGCGTCAATGCAAAATGTGGGCGCCCATCTCCAAGCTTTGCCCTCCTCGGACACCAGTATAGCAGTCGCATTGTCCACTTGCCACCTGGGGCACGAGCGACGTGTCTCGCCCATGCTTCACTTGATGATGTCGGATACTTTTGTCTTGGCTTGGATGTCCTCATTCCTGACTCTGTCCCGCAAGCTGATACCCAACATGGCTCCCTCCATTGCTCTTTGTGTGACTGTCTCAATACCAAACATGAACACTGGCAGAACACAGGCATTGAATACTCTCCTTTTCAAGTTGATGGGTATTTTCGAATTTTTCAAAATGTGTCCAACATTTTTGAACGCTTTCCAGCTTAATCCGACTTTTCTTTTCAGGTCTGCTGTCTGGTGGCCTTGCCCAGCTGTATTCAGTAAACCTCCATGATCGAGGCTTTAATAATATGTAAATACAATATAATTTATATTGCACTTTGTTAGCAAACATTGAAAGGACCTATTATCGGTGGTGAGCAGTGGGTTAACCAGTAAGGCAGCCCGTCCGACTTTATGTGTTATAATAATAGTTACGATTATGTATTTTTCCGGTTTGAAAGATGAACTTTAATTGTATTTCTTTAATATATATTGGGTGTATTTATATACTCCAATATAGCAATAGCGAAGCATTGCCGGGTCAGCTAGTGCTTAATAAACATAAATCTCCATAGATGGCGTTAGTATGTTGATTTTATATAGAGTAATCTACTAGGGCTCGCACGACGATCTATCACAGCTATACAATGGATGGTATATCACTGGATAGGACTACGTCTTCGAAAGATTTGGGAGCTACATTCGATCCTAAATTATCTTTCAGTCTTCATATTACTTCAGTAAGTAATAGCTCCCATAAGATTTTGGGATTTGTTCTTAGGAATGGGAAAGATTTTACCAATTCAAAAGTTCTGAAGTTTTTGTATAACTCTTTGGTAAGAAGTCGGTTGGAATTTGGTACACTTGGTACACAAGTTCTTACGTTTTTTATACCTCAAAGATAACGGCTATTACCCCTGGCTGTACCCAACTGATGTCTTGCTGGGTATGCTGGACTACCAATCATTGGAAACTAGACCAGCTATCCATTTGGGTGTCCATTTTTTTCAACTGATTCGTGGTCGAATCCATAACTCTGATATTTTGAATGACTTGACTTTGTTTGTCCCTGACAATTATCTGCGACAAAGGCGACATAGATTATTTCACCTGCCACTGTGTAGAACCAATCTACCTAAGGTTATGCCCGTGGGCAGGGCAATAATCCTTCTAAACCGCATCTCTTCGGATGTGGACATCTTTCACGATAGTGAGGCTGCCCTCGGAATACATCTATCTCTTAAATAATGAGTTGTTTTCTTACTGTTTCTAATTACTTATTTGCTCTTTATTTTTTAATTATCTCGTGTTTTGTGTATTGTAACTAACTAACTAACCATCACGCCGTCTCCCCGAAGGGGTAGGCAGAAATAATGGACTGCCACACTTTTCTTTCCTGACTTACTTCTCAATTCGCTTCCTCAACATTCATACATCGTGTCATGCACGCGCGTCGATTTCTCTGACTCCTCACATGGCCGACATCCAATATTTGATTTATTTGATCGTGCCACGTTTTCCTCGGTCTTCCGATTCTATTTCTGGTTCCATTTACATCATTAACATATAATTTTTTTACCATTCTTTCTTCATTCATTCTTTCAATATGTCCAAACCATCTTAATGATCCTTTCATTATTTTGTTCATGACACCATCATTCGCACCGCATGCACTCTTTATATTTTCATTCGGCACTCTATCATACACAGAGTATCCACACATTCTTCTAAGAGATCTCATTTCATCTGCATTTATTCTACTTTCATCCTTCTTTTGCCAGTTCCATGCTTCGCTTCCATACATAAGGGTCGGTAGAAGCACACCATTGTGCACTGCCATTCTAGCTTTTTTAGATAGGTTTTTGTTTGCGATGAAAACTTTAAGTGCACCATTCACTTTGTTGCCTGCCCCAACCCTTCTTTCAATATCCCTCTCCACTCTCCCATCTCTTGTAAACATACTACCTAAATACACAAACTCAACTACTTGCTCCAAATTTTCACCATTCACGTATTGAATATTGAAATATATTTCATTATCGTATATATTTCATCGTGTATTGTTAAATTTCTAAACTGTATTTACTGTTTAAAATAGTTTTTTTTACCTACCTGTATAGTCATAAGCGCTTTGGTTATATACTGTAATGTTTATGATTGAAATAAATTGAATTGAATTGAATAAAAAGATGGACATATGTAATGAAAATCTTCATAGATGGCATCTTCGTCTCTATGGAGATACAATTAAATCATGAATTGATAACCCACGGTGGGTGAAATCCAGTAGGGTCAAAGCATCAATGAATGACCGTTTAAGGTTCAGCTTGTACTAAAATCCACATTAAAGGCATGAATTTCATTATTTCAGTGTACAAAATAAAATAAAACAATAAAAAACACATTGACTTCTCTAAATTCTCTAACTTTTATATTGAAATATGAGTGTTGCTATTAAAATTAATATTTCTCTAAAAAAATAGCACAATCGCCAGTAATTGATCACTTCAGGTTATATTGATACAATACATAGATTTTGTTACATTGTCACATTATGAAACACCCTAACATGTAAAAATATGTAAATATTCAAAGAATTGCAAAAGAAATAACATTATAAAAACACTTAGCACACTTTTCCTTATAAAAAACTACTAACAATCTCAAAACAACAACGGGAAGACGCACTTTTACCGTCTGACAAGGCCCAGTTCAAAACTGATAGTTTTGTGTCTTACCAACAGTTGTCTCTGCCTACCTCTTTTGTCATAGTTTCTTGGGATTAAAGTTTTGACTGGACACATAGAGCAATTCTCATTATATTTTGTTCTATTAACCAACGGTCATTTACTGGGGGCGGTCAAATACTGGTGCTTCGAGTCTATTCGTATACAAGTATAAGTATACATTCACAAAAAACATTAATAAATGTTTTTTTAGCATTCTTTCCACGTGTCCTCGCCATCTAAATCAGTGTTTCCCAAAGTGGTCTATATAGACCCCCAGGGGTCTACGATAACTTATCAACACATTTCTTCAAACTGATTGGGGGCTCTATTGAGAACTCCTGTGTTCTGGAGCAAATAGGTCTTTTTGTTCCTGATACTACCCGCGACAGCGCCGACATCAATTGTTCTTTGCTCCGTCACGCAGAACCAACCTGCCTTTGGTGATGCCAATAGGAAGAGCAATTCGGACGCTGAATCTAATCATCTCGGATTTGGACATTTTCAGTGTCAGTGAGGCAGTATTCATAAAAAAAATATTGCAAACTCTGGAAAGAGAACTGCCTCACTGACGTCGACATATTTGGATTCCTTCTGATATGTAGGATTTTTTTGGTCTCATGTTGTTTTGTATGGCCGTTCACAACGGAGTTCTGGTTCCAACCCTTATGTATGAAAGTGAAGCATGGAACTGGCAGAAGAAAGATGAGAGCAGAATAAATGCGGTAGGGATGAGGTCCCTAAGACGTATGTGTGGTAGAACGATGTACGACAGAATCTCAAATGCTGATATTAGGAAGGAATGTAGAGCGAAAGAAGGTATTATGAACAAAATTATAAAAGGTTCGGACATATGGAGCGCATGGGTGAAGAAAGAATGGTTAAAAAAGTATACGTTAACAATGTAAACGGAGTAAGGAGTCGAGGTAGACCGAGAAAAACATGGCATGACCAGATTAACCAAATATTAAAAGTTGGTCATGTCAGAAGCCGGAAGAATCGACGTGCGTGTATGACTCGATGTATGAATGTGGAGGTGTGCCAGGACAGTGTAGTGTGGCGGTCAATTCTCTCTGCCTACCCCTGCGGGGAAACGGCGTGATGGTTTGTTGTTGTTGTTGTTTATAATACCGTTTTGTGTCCAAATGAGTCGCCTGAATGTTTTATCCCTTGTAACGTCTCCTTTGTGTATCATGTATAAATAAATAAATAAATAAATTAATAAAAGGGGTCTACAATTGTAAAATGAATTGGGGGTCCATGAGATGGTTCAAATAAATTGAAGCCGAATATTGAAATCTAAAGTGATGGTTTTCGAGAAAGAAGAATGCATGACGATTTGTGATATAAGTGCGATGGGCGAGAAATCGGAGCAAGTTACTGAATTTACGTATCTGGGAAGCATGTTTACAAGAGACGGAAAAATGGAAAAAGACATCGAAAGGAGGGTTGGTGCTGGGAATAAAATAAATGGCGCACTCAAAGTCATTACTGCAAATAGAAATATATCCACAGAAGCAAAGATGGCAGTACACAATGGAGTTCTAGTGCCAACCCTCATGTATGGAAGTGAAGCTTGGAGCCGGCAAAAGAAGGATGAAAGCAGGATAAACGCCGTAGAAATGAGATCACTAAGAAGAATGTGCGGAAAACGTTGTATGATAGAATACCGAACGATGAAATAAGAAAGAAATGTAAGGCAGATGACTGCATCATGAATAAAATTAAAAAAGGATCCCTGAGATGGTTCTGACATATGGAACGAATGGATGAGAGTAGAATGGTTAAAAAGTTGTACACAAGCAATAGCGTGAGTGGGAAAAGAAGCCGAGGACGACCGAGGTAAACATGGCATGACCAAATTAATCAATTACTAAAAAGCGGCCACATTCGAAGTCGGAACAATCGACGTACGTGCATGGTACGATGTATGGATGTAGAGGAAGCTCGAGAGGTATGCCAGGACAGGCCAGTGTGGCGATCCATCCTCTCTGCCTATCCCTCGGGGGAAATGGCGTGATGGTTAGTTAGTTAGTTAGTATATTGAAATCTTCGCGATCTTTTTTTTTAGCTCATTCGGCAAATATCGGACATTCGATTTCCCCTCTTAAAGTTGTCATCGCAAACAAAAGCCTATCCAAAAAAGCCAAGATGGCAGTGCACAATGGTGTTCTTGTGCCGACCCTTATGTATGGAAGTGAAGCATGGAACTGGCAAAAGAAGGATGAAAGTAGAATAAATGCAGTAGAAATGAGATCTCTTAGATGTGTGGCAAATCTGTATATGATAGAGTGCCAGATGCAAGTATAAGAAGTGAATGCGGTGCGAATGAAAGTGTTATGAACAAAATAAGGTAAGGGTCATTAAGATGGTTTGGACACATGGAAAGAACGAGTGAATACAGAATGGTAAAGAAGGTACCTATATGTAAACGGCTCCGGGGAAATGGCGTGATATTTAGTTAGTTAGTTAGAAATAAAAATAAAGTTAACTAACTAACTAACTAACCATCACGCCATTTCTCCGGAGGGGTAGGCAGAAAGAATGGACTGCCACACTTTTCTTTCCTGACATATTTCTCAATTCGCTTCCTCAACATACATACATCGTGTCATGCACGCGCGTCGATTTCTCTGACACCTCACATGGCCAACATTCAATATTTGATTTATTTGATCGTGCCACGTTATCCTCGGTCTTCCGATTCTATTTCTGGTTCCATTTACATCATTAACATATAATTTTTTTACCATTCTTTCTTCATTCATTCTTTCCATATGTCCAAACCATCTTAATGACCCTTTCGTTATTTTGTTCATGACACCATCATTCGCACCGCATTCTCTTCTTATATTTTCATTCGACACTCTATCATACACAGAGTATCCACACATTCGTCTAAGAGATCTCATATCTACCACTTTTACTCTACTTTCATCCTTCTTTTGGCAGTCGGTAGAAGAACACCATTGTGCACTGCCATTCTAGCTTTTTTGGATAGGTTTTTGTTTGCGATGCCAATTTTAAGTGCACCATTCACTCTGTTGCCTGCCCCGACCCTTCTTTCAATATCCCTCTCCACTGTAAACATACTACCTTAATACACGAACTCAACTCTTGCTCCAAATTTTCACCATTTATCATTCAAAGTTATGTTTTTATAAACACACTATGCATCAATATGTACATTATAACCGTACAAGCGCTAAACCAATGTCAAAACTCGTACGGTAGTAAAGAAGAGCAGTACGTTTAGGTTGGAGTTAGTTTTTAAATAAAATAATACATCCCACATCCCCTATACGCATGCTCTCTCTCTCCTTTGTTTGAAAATCGTGTTACTTTTCACAACAACACACGTTATCTAATGCCGACTGACAGTTGAACATTGTGAGATGACTGCTAGCGCTGCAGCGGTAAAAATTATAACTAAATGGATTGAGCGTTGGTATTATTCAACTATCGGCCTAGTCACTTCATCTAATGCCGCCATTTCATTAAAGGCCTAGCCGTTCAATTGAGCGGCGTATTTAACTAGCTGGCGGCGACACATGTACTCGTACAAGCTCTCGGTTCGAAACAAAAAAGCAGCTGTAGTTTGAAAATTATCACACAAAAATTCATACGAAAATAAAATAGCTAGAATATGATTTAGAAATTCAATATAATTTTAAATACATTGCGTTATTATAAAAGTGTTCTAAATTAAACAGTTAAGACTGTTATTATATTAAGTTAAAGATCATTTTTCTGATACTATACAATGTTGGATTTACGGTTACACAGTTATTAATTAATATGAATGAAAACGTCTGTCTTCTAGGAGTTTTATTATATTTTAAATGGAATGACATGTTTCTCCCTTGCAAGGCGTTATCAAATGTGACATTTGATAATAATTATAATAAAACTCCTAGAAGACAGGCGTTTTCATTCATGTTAATGATTTAATAATGGACTTGGACTTGGATCTTCTGGCTTACAGAGGTTCAGCTCATGCCTATTCCTCTTACGTCTGTAGGTTACAACGTTCTACTATTATAATATTGGATTTACGGTTACAATTAAAAAACGGTGGATACGTGTAACATAAATTAAAGAAACACAAAAGTCTGGATCGTCCATGTCAACATGTGCAACATCGGAAAAACATTATGTGTTATTACATTATGTGCTAAATTAAAAAAAAAAACGGTGGATTCGTGGAACATAAATTAAATAGACAAATATGCCCCATCTAAAAATAAAAAAACTAACTAACTAACCATCACGCCGACTCCCCGAAGGGGTAGGCAGAAAGAATGGACTGCCACACCTTTCTTTCCTGACATATTTCTCTCGCTTCCTCAACATTCATACATCGTGTCATGCACGCGCGTCGATTTCTCTGACTCCTCCCATGGCCGACATTCAATATTTGATTTATTTGATCGTGCCACGTTTTCCTCGGTCTTCCTCTATTTCTGGTTCCATTTACATCATTAACATATAATTTTTTTTACCATTCTTTCTTCATTCATTCTTTCCATATGTCCAAACCATCTTAATAATCCTTTCATTATTTTGTTTATGACACCATCATTCGCACCGCATTCACTTCTTATATTTTCATTCGACACTATCATACACAGAGTATCCACACATTCGTCTAAGAGATCTCATTTCTACTGCATTTATTCTACTTTCATCCTTCCTTTGCCAGTTCCATGCTTCGCTTCCATACATAAAATTTTGCATTAACATTTTGTATTAAATTATTTTTATTTTGTTATTTTATTTTATATCATTGTTTTTTATATTATTTGTTTTAGATTTATTTTGTGGGTGTTGCACGATCGAAGTGTGCGCGGGAGATGCCTATTGGTGGCGATGAGGTTCGCAACCCGTCACACCGCGTCTCCCGCGGGGCGAAAAGAGAAGGATGGAGTGCCGCATCGGTTGAAGTGTGACAGTCCATTCTTTCTGCCTACCCTTTCGGGGAGACGGCGTGATGGTTAGTTAGTTAGTTAGTTTAGATAGTTATAGTACATTATAGTCTAAGGTGGATCTGGGGGGGTGATGGTTGGGAGGGGTTCTGGTGGGAGAGAGGGAAGTGACTGTGAGGTGTATCTCTGAAGGAGAATGTGTTTAGGGCGCTTGTGACGGCAGTGAATGTCGGGGGTGTAGTTAGAGGTTTCTAGAGATAGAGGGGTTTGGGTGTGTGGCGACCCCCTGAAAGAAACGCTCGGCCAGTGTGTGGATGTGTTCTTCTAGAGTGGGAGGTGAAGTTGTGTAATCCTGGTCCAAAAGGGAGCACCCAAAATTCTTGTTTCCTATAACTATTTTGAAAATATTATTCCATTATTAAGAATTTTGAGATTACAATAAAGTAAACACACTGAAGGAAATGTACGGCGCGAGGAGAGAGGACAGGTTAGACACTTTCAGGGGGGCAGAGAGTCTTACTAACTAACTAACCATCACGCCGTCTCCCCGGAGGGGTAGGCAGAAAGAATGGATTCATACATCTTGTCATGCACGCACGTCGATTTCTCCGACTCCTCACGTGACCTACATTCAATATTTGATTGATTTGATCGTGCCACGTTTTCCTCGGTCTTCCGATTCTATATATAGCTCCATTCACGCCGTTTACATATACCTTCTTTACCATTCTGTCTTCACTCATTCTTTCCATGCGTCCAAACCATCTTAATGATCCTTTCCTTATTTTGGTCATAACACTTTCATTCGCACCGCATTCACTTCTTATACTTGCATTTGTCACTCTATCATATACAGATTTGCCACACATTCGTTTTAGAGATCTCATTTCTACTCACATGGCCGTTTTCCTCGGTCTTCCGATTCTATTTCTGGTTCCGTTTACATCGTAAACATATAATTTTTTTACCATTCTTTCTTCTTTCATTCTTTCCATGTGTCCAAACCATCTTAATGACCCTTTCCTTATTTTGGTCATAACACTTTCATTCGCACCACATTCACTTCTTATACTTGCATTTGTCACTCTATCATATACAGATTTGCCACACATTCGTCTGAGAGATCTCATTTCTACTGCATTTATTCTACTTTCATCCTTCTTTTGCCAGTTCCATGCTTCACTTCCATACATAAGGGTCGGCACAAGAACACCATTGTGCACTGCCATCTTAGCTTTTTTGGATAGCCTTTTGTTTGCGATGACAACTTTAAGTGCACCATTCACTCTGTTGCCTGCCCCAACCCTTCTTTCAATATCCCTCTCCACTGTAAACATACTTCCTAAATAAACAAATTCATCCACTTGTTCCAGATTTTCACCGTTTACACTAATGTTGCAGACTGTCTTGTTGTGCACTGCCATCTTAGCTTTTTTGGATAGGCTTTTGTTTGCAAAAGACAAAAAAAAGCGCTAATCACGTAGGTACTAATAAAGCAAATGAAACACAAATACTGGTTTCTTTTGTTATTGTTTGATGTTAAGTTGTTATGTGTGGTCTGTTCTGTTATATGCGTGTGATTTGGCTCTTTGGCTAATAATTTTGCCGACCCCCTGACCTAGCGGATCATTGAGCTGCCGCTCTTTTTTTTATGGATCATCGCTCACCCGCTCACCAAAAAGATTCGAATCTTTGAGTCGACTCGTGAGCGGATTGCCCATCCCTATCTCTGAAATGTCAAATTTGAATTGCGTGTTACAGTTACAGTTTCGTAAGTAAAATATTTATATTTCTAATTCATATATATCTTCAGTTTATTCTATTTTGCCGTTGAAATGAATACAGATTATATTTCCGCATTACATATTTCAAAGTTTTAGTTCTAAATTATATCGAATTTATATAGATAGAAATGAAATTACATACCTATCGTTTTACTTACGTATTATTTTAGGTTATGTTATGAATACATGGAAAAACGTTAAATTCTAAGTAACAATTCTATGAATTGGTATAATCTATTTTAATAATGTTATTTTATTGTGGGGAGAACCGTTAGAGATAGGATACCCAACGAATAAATTCGCAAATCCTGCAAGGAATCTGGTTCTGGTTCTGATTAAAAAATAATTTGGAGATATTTCCTGTATAAGTGAATTTGGGCAATTTGATTGTTGCCGCATTTGTGTATAGTTATTTGTGACACGAAATACGTTTTCACTCTTCTGATGTTAAAATAATACAAGTTTTTTCGTTTATAAAAAGAATTTTGACAGGTGTAAAAATAAATTTTTCATTTGTTCCAATGACAATTTGAATAAATTCTTCAATCAAATTTTCAAGTTTTTGCTGGTGGAATGGCAAAAGAGCCTGAAAAAGAAAAAGCAGTAGAAAAAAGATCTAAAGACGAATGTCCGGATCGTCAGCTATGATAGAGTGCCGAATCTAAAATATAAGAAGTGAATGCGGTGCGAATGATGGTATCATGAACAAAATAATGAAAGGATCATTAAGATTTTTTGGACATATGTAAAGAATGAATGAAGAAAGAATGGTAAAAAAATGCCTGTTAACGATGTAAGGGAACAGAAATAGAACGCGTCTCTCGCGAGAACGTGGCACTAAGATGAAGTGCAGCAAGCGAAAAAGAAATAGTCATTCTTTCTGCCTTGAACGGCGTGATGGTTAGTTAGTTAGTTAGTAAGAAATATAGGGGAGAACATGTGATCGCAGTGGCGACGTAAAGTTGGTCCGATTCGGACAGACGAGAGAAGTTTACTGACTGCTTCATCTGCTGACCTCTTTTAGTAAGCTAGGAGTAAAAAGGATTTACCCGGAGTGTAACGTGATTAACATGGACCCCATACAGAGGACACATAAAGGCCCTGGAGCGATATGGCAGGACAAACAGACAAATGACAGCATACTTGCTGAGGTTTTTTTTTACAAGTACTGAGGCTGCCATCATCCGAAAACAACTCCGCTGGGCTGGTCACGGCTCCCAAGGAAAACGCTCACACGGTGGCCAGAGGAAGCGCTTTAGGGACTCCCTTAAAGGATCCTACAAAAGACCGGCGTCGAGTGTGATTGCTGGGAAAAGACTGCAGAGGACAGACCGAGATGGAGAACAGCAGTACATCAAGGCACACAAGACTCTGAAGCTGAGAGGAGGAAAGGAGAGACCACTGGGAGACGGTGACGGCTCCACTACAGGCGCCTTCCCCTGCCCCAGATGCCCCAGATATGTGGGTCCAGGATCGGACCACAGCCGTGAAGGACAGATTCCTCGGACACGAGGGACAGCCGATCCTGATATAGTTTTTATGTGATAAGGTTATTTTGAATAATATTAAATCCATTTCAATGTTTTTCTATGGAAGAACACGCCGCAGTCCTATGAAGAGATACGTTCTCATAGGATATGTACAAAACATGTTTTGCTTATATGCAACAAATTATCTATCTCAAAAGATGTAAAAATCTTTTTAGGTGCCGAAAATAAATCGTAAGACGGACGACGAATAAAGATGCTATAGATGCCGCCATCGTACAAAAGAAAAGCATTCGCAGTGTAGCTGAGGTTCGGCCACACCGAAGTGCCTAGGTCCGTGGTTAGCGGGACGTATGGCGTACTATGGGACCTGCCACACTGTAAGGCTCGCGCAGTTTTGTCTTGACGTAATAACGATTTAATGGCACTGACACGAGACACATACTAACGGCCTACAATAGCTCCATGTTGCAAATATTGTCTATGTGATTACGGCCTTTTAAATACTTTCAAGACGCCATTTGTAAAATACTCTTTCTATTTCAAATCAACTTATCAAACTAAAAAAAGGAATATCTTTAAGAACATTACATTTTATTTTATGATGTGTGGATTTGAACTGATCTATGATGAATGTTAACAAGTCCAAGGTTTGATTTTTGAAAAGGAAGAAACCACGACAGTCTGCAACATTAGCGTGAATGGTGAAAATCTGGAGCAAGTAGATGAGTTTGCGTATTCAGGTAGTATGTTTACAGTGGAGAGATATATTGAAAGAAGGGTTGGGGCAGGCAACAGAGTGAATGGTGCACTTAAAGTTGGCATTGCAAACAAACTAAAGTGGCAGTGCACAATGGTGTTCTTGTACCGACCCTTGTAGAATAAATGCAGTAGAAATTATATCTCTTAGACGAATGTGTGGATACACTGTTTATGATAGAGTGTCGAATGAAATATCAGAAGTGAATGCGGTGCGAATGATGGTGCTAAAAACAAAATAATGAAAGGATCATTAAAATGGTTTGGACTGAAAAAAGATAAGAATAATAAAAATTTGGGTGGTTCTTTAGGGTAACGTTTGAACTAAACTATATTATTAAATCATAACGCGCTTTTGCACAGATATGTTTAAGACCAATTGGCATCAAAAACTCATTTCAGACTTTTTGCAAACTTGCCACCTTGGTAATGCCCAGCCTTCAATTGTTCAATTCACATTAGTATTATTCAAGTTCACAGCAAGTTTGCTTGGATTAAACAAATGTTTTAAAGATATGAACTGAATTAGGATACACACATTCTTGCACCTATACACATGTCATTTTATCCAATAAAATAATTGATATTGAACTTTCATTGTATTTCTTTAATATATATTGGGTGTACGAGTATTTATATACTCTAATATAGCAATAGCGAAGCGTTGCCGGGTCAGCTAGTATTTAAATAAAGCCAATATCATAGACATTAACATTATTTTAATGTATTTTTTTTTCATTTTGAATATGTATTGTATACCTCTAAAAAAACAGCCTATACTAGTTGCCCCTCTTCTGTCTTTCAAGACATGACCTGGATGATTTGGATCTGGTGCCTGTCCAGGGTGCTGAGTCAATAATGAGGCAATCATCAGCGTCCTGTGACTGCAATCCAGTGATTCCAACTTCTGGTAATATGGATTGTGTCGTCTTGTCTTTCATTGACGGGTTTGAAGTTTGCCCTTCCCACTGAGCATTATTGTGGGTGTTCTTGTGTCAAGTGTCTCTATCCACCTCGTTTCCTGCGCAGCCAATACGTCAACCCTACCTGTACCATTCTGCGCTATCCCGTATCACGTACGCGCTCGGGAAAAAGTAATGTACCTAAAATGCACAAAGTTTTAGGGAAAACTTGAGCACATCTTCATAAATATGGTAGTTGTACAAGGGGCAGGCCAAGTGTGCGGCCGAGTATTTGACGTAAATAAATTTCATTAATAAAAAACCTTCGTGTTTTTGGTAGGGCGGTTAATCTCCCCTAGGGCTCTATATAGCGTCACTGCATTCTCGAGTCCTTTCAGATGTAGTCTATGGTTCTGTTTAAGTCTGGCTGATAATGAAATGCCGGCATCCAACGAAATGGCTAACGGACGCTTAGCAAACTGGCTGAAAACAACGTCATTGTGACTTTATATAAAATCGTGAATTAATTTATATATTTGAACACGAATAAAATAGGGATTTTGCTATATTAAAAACGTTTTGTCTGAAGCCTGGGTGATTGCGATGTAACTCCTCTCTGTTATTGGGTCGTCCGGTCTGTTGAGGCGGTTAAAGTCAAATACAATGAAATAGAAATACAGTCATGTTTTTATAAACACGCTATGCGTCAATATGTACATTATAACCAATGTACAAGCGCTAAGCCAATGTCAAAACTCGTACGGTAGTAAAGAAGAGCAGTACGTTTAGGTTGGAGTTAGTTTTTAAATAAAATAATACATCCCACATCCCCTATACGCATGCTCTCTCTCTCCTTTGTTTGAAAATCGTGTTACTTTTCACAACAACACACGTTATCCAATGCCGACTGACAGTTGAACATTGTGAGATGACTGCTAGCGCTGCAGCGGTAAAAATTATAACTAAATGGATTGAGCGTTGAGTTTATTCAACTACCGGCCTAGTCACTTCATTGAATGCCGCCATTTCATTATCAGGCTAGCCGTTCAATTGAGCGGCGTATTTAACTAGCTGGCGGCGACAGTAACACCGTAAACTGCAACAGGGGAACATCGACTGTCACTAATTGGGGATTGTGGCAGCGATCGTGGTGTAATGGTAATGCTCTGCAAGTGTCAGACGGGTTTACGCCAAACTCAGAAGCACTGAGGAGTAACTCCACGATAGCAGTCACATTAACAATTACACCCCTTCTAATATTCTGCACCGTTCTTTTTCAGTATGTGCACGATGTCCCGGAAGAATGACGCAGGCTTAGTACGTGTGTACGCCCGATATCTTTCATACTCTACAGCTAATCGCAGCGGGCTTTTTCCCTGACTGTTCCGAATGTTCACGTTGGCCCCTTTGGCCACCAGCAACTTTATCACGCGGAGCCCGTCGGACTGCTGGAAGTCCAATTCGGATATAAATAAAGCAAAGGAATTTTTGATAGCAAGGACCAGTGCCGTCGACTCACTCTCGTCTTGCTCATCTATCGGCGCGCCCAGCTCCAGCAGTCGCTTGACCACCTTCGGGTTACCCCACATAGCCGCGTGATGTAGCGGCGACCGTCGCTGAATGTCTGTCATTTTCCAGTCGGCCTTGCACTCATCTATTAAATAATTCAAGAGAGCCAAGTTGCCATGTTTGGCGCAGTACGAGACTGCACTCGTACCGAGCGTATCACGGTAGTCGGGGTATGCTCCACTCTTGATCAATTCTTCGGCGATTTTTTTTTGCGATTTTGGGTTACCATTATTAGCAATACAAATCAGGGGAGTCCATCCACCAGAGTTGAGGATGTCCGGGGGCGCTCCGTGTTGAAGCAGCACGCGCACGGTAGGCAAACAGCCTCCTTTAGCCGCCAAGTGCAACCCACTATGCCCCTTGTGGTTAAGGGCACGCAGTAAACTCCGCTTGACCACCTCGTCTTTGATATTACGCAAACTCTGCTCTATATATTTATCTTTGCCGGATTTAGCTGCTTTTAGGAAATCTTTGATCGCCTGCAATTTATCGTATTTATTTGAAATGATTTCTCGGAAGTATGCTGGGACTTGTACCTCGAGTCTATCTAGAAGTTCTAAGAAGTCGTCAACTTCAATTGGCCTCCCCTTGGATCCGTAAATAAAGGAGTATAGAACGTACCGCTTGTCCTGCAGTGCGCAGGCCTCCAGGTCGGCAATGAAGGCGCCCACGCAAACTGCATCCTCGCTGTCACACGCGAGGTGCAATGCCGTTCTGTCGTCTGTGTCCCGAGAGTCCACAAAGTCCACGAACTCCGAAATGCCCCGCCCCTCTTTGCTCGTATTCTCGGACTGAAGAACCATCAGCAGAAACCGAACTATCGACTCGTTGTGTTCCTCTACTGCCACGTGGAGAGCTGTTTGATGGTATTTAGTAAAGAATTTTTGTCTCACTCGTTTATCACTCCAGAGCTCCTTGATATCCGAAAAGATGCGTTTCTCGGGTCCGTTTGTCCAGTTTTCTCTGTGTTTACGAAGATGGCCGTTGAGGAACATTCTGACTACCTTGAAGCGCTCCTCCAGCAGCACGACGGTCATCAGCAGCTCGACTTCCGCCTTCAGCAGAGAGCCCCCCTCGAAATACGCGGCCGCAAAGTACTCTGCGAAGGTGGGATGGATGAAATCGCAGGTCCAGTCTGCGCCCAGTTGGAATAAACCGACTTTACTCAACTCGATCAATTCCTTTTGCTGGAATCGAAGGTTGGGAAACAGTTGTATAAAGCCCAATTTTTGGTGCTTTTCTGATATTCCGTTTTCTATCCATTTCATTAGAGGTATCGGAGAAAGGTTTAATTTTTCTCTCAGATAAATGTCAATTTTGCTCTGAATGAAGAGCTCATAGAGGCCGTGCGTGCTGCCGCACCGGAACACGTCAGCCAAGGATTGTTCCGGATCAGTGGGCGGGCTGGCTCCGAGGCGGCGCACGAGCGGCAGGAAGCCCTCCGTGAGCATGCGCATCTGCAACGGGACGCCCATGAAGCCCGCGAAGTTCCCGCCCAGGTTACACAACGCCTCTGAGCACCGTCGCAGCAAGCCCTCCTCGACACCCCCCGCGAGGCGCAAGCGCCAGAACTCCTGAGAAAACTGACGCTGCTGTTCCTGGTCGATTTCGTTGAACCTCGTGGCGAATGTCGACAACTCGTTTTCCAATAACTCGCACGGATATGAACGTGTAGTGACAACGACATTGGCCGAGGTTTCGTGCATTAAAAATTTCAATAAGGCAACCGTTTTCCGCATGGCGCTTTTTTCAATGACTTGTCCAGAATACTCCTCTTGGATTTCATCAAATCCGTCAAATAATATGCATGCTCGATAAGATGCCTCGCTCTTTAAAACGTATTGAAATAATTTAAGTTGAAAACTTTCACTCTGCTCTGGTAATAGAAACTTAACAACATCCTGATAATTTAGATGAGGCGTCAGATTTCGTATTTTGGCCTGATAATGGCGCAAGTCGATCCTCACGAGCCAGGAGTTGAGAATGTACCTGGGTACAGCAGTGAGCAAAGTGGACTTCCCCATGCCGGGCTCACCCACCAGTAGCACGAGCTTCCGCTGCATCAGGACCGCGCTTAGCTGCTGCTCCCCTATAGCGTCCTGCGGGGCGGTGGAGGGCGAGGCAGCGGGCCGCAGTCCATCCAGGGACATGGTGGAGCTCTTCCACACGACTCGCTGCTTCTCGGTGCCGACTTCTTCAATCTCCAAGAAATGAGCGGGCTCGTTGTACTGCTCACCCGAACCAAGAAAAACGCATCTTTCAGCCAGATCATTCGACAAATCTTTGATCGAATCTTTCATAGTATTTCCATTCTCTATATTTTGAAATACGTAAATAGGGTCGAGTTTAGTAAAATCGAGTTTTACGAGTTCTTTAAAATCGATTTCAATCTTATTGACGAAGGTTCTCTTTACATACAAGTTCAAGTCGTATACCCTCTTTAGCCACAACTTCCCAACCGCCAGCTGCACCCAAACGACCGTCTTATTCTCCTGATTTTGACAGGCCTGCCTGAAAAGCGCGGCTCCTGCTTCTTCCTCCTGCTCCGTGTCATTCACGTCCTCTGCCATCAGCTTGAATATCTCGGACCACTCGCTGGACTGCCTGTCGTCCTGGCTCAGCCCGCTCACCACCAGATACGGTCGGCTCTGTTTCCTTAGGAAACCTTTCAATTCGCCCATATTTATCTCCGTATTAACTGTGGTGTGCGTCGCGTCCATAGCCTGGAAATCAGGCCAATACCCGTCCAAGTGAACCTTCAGCTCGTCATTCATTACCAACGCTTTCAATGTTGGCCCGTCGAGTAAATCGTTTATAGCCTCTTCGCTCACACCTCCCGATCCTAACATATCCCGAATGCTGGTGGGTGTTGTGGGCTTGTCTTTTACTAATATAAATGTTCTTGTAACAATTGATTCCCTGGCTTCGGTTGTGAGGTCAGAGAATTTTAAATCAGATTCGCCTTTCGATACGAGGATTAGTTTTTTTCTTGCATTTTTAGTTACTCGATAGCTTGCTAACAATTCTTCAAGTAACTTATTGACTTCGGCTGTTTGCTTGTTATAATTGAGTACCAATATTCTGTTGTCAGCAGCCTCAGATGTGGTTAATACCTCGAAGTCTGTATATTTCTGTAAGTCTTCAAATTGTTTCCACTCCAAAAATAGTTGGCTCTCCTGGGAGTCCATCTGCTGAAGCAGGCAGTGCACCCTGTAGAATTCGAAGGCGGTATCGGCGGCCTCAAGCACCAGCACCTTCCTGTCGGGGGCTTCAAGGAAAGGCTTCAGGCCTATCACATCTTCCAACCCCAGGAGCAGCTTGGGGAAGCTGTCCAAGACACGGCGCGACTCCTGCAGCCACATGGCCTCCCCCGCGGAGGGCACTAGCTTCATCTGCTCCTGAGCGGCCTTCTCCGCCTCGTCGCCCCACCACCTCAGCAAGATCTTGACAAACTTCACTACTTGATCTGGCGATGGACATTTTAATGTGCCTTCTTTGTAATTGTAAGTGGTATCACCGAACAGTTCGTTTATACTTACTTCGAGTCCGATTTTGCCCATAAAATTATCTATTTTCACCAAATCTAGTTTGCTTTTTTCCAAAGCGACGAATACTTCTAACAAAGCTAGTTCTCGGTCGGAAAACACCCTCAAAGTGCAAGAGTCGTCAGAGACCTCCTCGGTGCTGTAGTGATCCCAGCTCGGCCGGGCCGCCGTCGGCGGGTTGTACTCGTTCCCGCGCGTGGCCCTGCTGTGGAAGGCTCCATACTCTGCCCGTGTGTGCAGCACGCCGGCTCGAGGCCAGTCGAGCACTCGTGAAACTTTTTTGTTTTCCCGAAACGCTTCCGCTATCTTCTCCATTGAATGGGTAAACGTAGTATACTGAGACGTGTACTTATCAAAGAAAGTCATAGTTGTTAAATCAATATCGATCTTAAATACCTCTCCTACATGAACGTTAATGGTGTTGACCCTATTGGGAGCCGTTAGGAAACTGGTTATGTCCAGTCGACCCAAGTCCATCGTCACTTTATAACGCAAGTCCAAATCCTTTACTAACTTATTTAACATCAACTCGCAGCCAGGACTCTCGAAGGCGACGGTGCGCACGTGATATCCTCCCCGGCCTGTCTTCAACTCGGTGATTCCTTCCTCATTCCACTCCAAGTACTCTGAAAAGAAGGTCGCCACTTGCGCCAGCCATCCGCCCAGCGAATGCCCGGTCATCGACAGCTGGAAACGAATTCCTGCGTCGCTGCTGTCCTCGCACTCCTTCAAAGCGGCGATAATGTTTACTGAAAATGTTATAGCCGAGTTCATTCGGCTAGTGATTGCATTATTGACAATACTTAAAATGTTGGTGTACCAAGAGCTAAGGTTTTTCGTTCCACGATGGGCCAGCACCAACTGCTGCTGGTCACGGTTGAGATAAGCAGCTCCGAAGTACCCGTCCAGCGAGTGCGGGCTGGAGGCGGTGGTCAGCACCTCCCAGCCGGCCTGGAGCAGCGCGCTACTGAGCCCCCCGTCATCCTCGTACACGGCCAGCGCCAGCTCTGCCATCGTCTTGGAACTCGGCCACACCTCCAGTTGCTCCACACCCTCATTGCCTGTCTTGCCTTTCATTTTCTTCAAGGATTTTAGAAAATGTTTGTCGCTCAGACGAACCTCCACAGCTTTTAGCTCAATCGCAGTCGGGTTACCAACGAGAGAGCTGGTGCAGCGGTGGTACTCCTCCAGGTCTGGGAACTGAAAAAGAGAGCATTGTTTTAATAAGTGGTGTATGCTGAACTTCCGCGCCAATCTTTAGACTACCAGGGGTGTTAGTTGAAGTTTGCCGGTTTTACTCATAGATTTCGCTAGAGATACGTATACATTTCTATGATTTGGCATCTATGTCATATTTTTCTATGGACATTAACCTTCAAAAATACACAAGTTACATTCTGCCAAAATAATAGTGTCATAGTGAGTGTGAATATGTCGAGTTTCGTTCCAAGTAAATCGCATTTGCGGCATTCGTTGCTTTTCTTATTTCATCAAAAGAAAAAAGCAGTTGAAGCTCATCAGTTGCTGGTAGAAACTTATGGTGAACGTGCTCCAGTGATTAGAACACGTGAGACATGGTTTCGTCAATTTAAAAGTGGAGATTTCGATTTAACAGACAATGAAGACGTTATTGGATGAAGACCCAACCCAATCGCAACAACAATTGGCCCAAACACTTAATGTGACCCGAGGAGCAATTTGCCAACGTTTAAAAGCCATGGGAAAGATCCAAAAGTATGGAAAATGGGTACCACACCAAATGAACGAGAGACAAATCGAAAATCGAAAAACCATTTGTGAAATGCATTTGTGAAGAACATTCTCAAAGCATTGAATTTGGAAATATTATCGCACCCGCCGTACTCTCCAGACCTTGCCCCGTCCGACTATCACCTCTTCGCATCGATGGGATACTCACTCGCAGAGCAGCGCTTCGCCAATTTCGAAAAATGGCTCGTCGAATGGTTTGCCTCGAAAGAGAATGTTTTTTTGGAATGGTATCCATGATTTGCCTCAAAGATGGGCAAAATGTATAGAATCCGATGGTCAATACTTTGAATAAAAAAAATGAGATTCCCTTGAGAATTAAGCATTTTCTTTATTGAAAAAACCGGCAAACTTCAACTAACACCCCTGGTACATGATATACGACAGTTGCAGTACCTGGCGAATCAGGGGATACATTTCTTGTATCAATTGTTTAATTCCAAATATGTTTCATTACAGAACCACACAAGCATTTTAAAAATGTTTCCTCATTGCAAATATAGATCGTTCCATTAACGATTTCTTGACAACTGTCGATCCAGCTGTTTTGAACGCCATTTATTTTATTTGGAACTTTAGTTAAAATGTCATCGTTCTACCGGGCCTGGCATGAGAAATGTAATCCAAGAAGGGGTACTGCGGCAGACCAAGCCACCTATAAAATTCAATTGAATCAAGAGTTGAAACCACTTAATCATTTTGATCAAAAAAATCTCCAGCGATGAGCCACATTTTCATATCAATGGCTATGTAGACAAACAAAATTAAGTCCACACAAAGTTACAGCTTGGCACGCCACAGTTCACGGAGGACCATACTTTATTCGCGGTGCTGAAGCCAACACGGAGAACACGTGGTTTCAGCAGGACGGAGCCACTTGTCACGCAGCTGCTCTAGCAGTGCCGAAAGTTTCCTGACTTCTTCCTCGAGGCCTATGTTGAAGCGCAAGTCTGCAGCAATAATCCTCAGACAGTGATGAATTGAAAATGTTGACAAGAGAGTCACCTTCTGTAGAGCAAAAGCACTTATAAAACACACCTTAACAAACCTTTCAGACGAAGATGCAAATTGTTTGCAGGAAACGGAATGTGGTGGCCTGTCATTGGTTTAACAACATTCCCCATTCCGCCCTTCTAACGACCACCACGTCTGACAAATTTTTGGAAGTTGTATGACTGCTGACTTGGAGACCGTGGACGGCGAAGAGAAGTGCAGGGCGACCGCAACTACGGTGGAAGGATGATCTGAGCAGACACGTCGGAATAACCTGGATGCAGTCTGCACAGGACAGAGTAACATGGAAGCGAATGGAGGAGGCCTTTGTCCAGGAGTGGACGGGAATAGGCTGAGGAAGAAGAAGAAGAAGCTAGAATGCTGCGCTTATCTTCACATTTTTTAGTTCACTCTACACTAGCGTCATCTATCTACAAGAATTCGTATACATTCAAAATGTTGTGTAAAATACAGTTCGTTCCATCTTAAATTCACCGATTGTTTTATAATTTAGGCACAACGTCGCATTCGAATACGCGCGTGTTTTTACTTACGTGAGGTAGAAACTTATGGTGAACGTGCTCCAGTGATTAGAACACGTGAGACATGGTTTCGTCAATTTAAAAGTGGAGATTTCGATTTAACAGACAATGAAGACGTTATTGGATGAAGACCCAACCCAATCGCAACAACAATTGGCCCAAACACTTAATGTGACCCGAGGAGCAATTTGCCAACGTTTAAAAGCCATGGGAAAGATCCAAAAGTATGGAAAATGGGTACCACACCAAATGAACGAGAGACAAATCGAAAATCGAAAAACCATTTGTGAAATGCATTTGTGAAGAACATTCTCAAAGCATTGAATTTGGAAATATTATCGCACCCGCCGTACTCTCCAGACCTTGCCCCGTCCGACTATCACCTCTTCGCATCGATGGGATACTCACTCGCAGAGCAGCGCTTCGCCAATTTCGAAAAATGGCTCGTCGAATGGTTTGCCTCGAAAGAGAATGTTTTTTTGGAATGGTATCCATGATTTGCCTCAAAGATGGGCAAAATGTATAGAATCCGATGGTCAATACTTTGAATAAAAAAAATGAGATTCCCTTGAGAATTAAGCATTTTCTTTATTGAAAAAACCGGCAAACTTCAACTAACACCCCTGGTACATGATATACGACAGTTGCAGTACCTGGCGAATCAGGGGATACATTTCTTGTATCAATTGTTTAATTCCAAATATGTTTCATTACAGAACCACACAAGCATTTTAAAAATGTTTCCTCATTGCAAATATAGATCGTTCCATTAACGATTTCTTGACAACTGTCGATCCAGCTGTTTTGAACGCCATTTATTTTATTTGGAACTTTAGTTAAAATGTCATCGTTCTACCGGGCCTGGCATGAGAAATGTAATCCAAGAAGGGGTACTGCGGCAGACCAAGCCACCTATAAAATTCAATTGAATCAAGAGTTGAAACCACTTAATCATTTTGATCAAAAAAATCTCCAGCGATGAGCCACATTTTCATATCAATGGCTATGTAGACAAACAAAATTAAGTCCACACAAAGTTACAGCTTGGCACGCCACAGTTCACGGAGGACCATACTTTATTCGCGGTGCTGAAGCCAACACGGAGAACACGTGGTTTCAGCAGGACGGAGCCACTTGTCACGCAGCTGCTCTAGCAGTGCCGAAAGTTTCCTGACTTCTTCCTCGAGGCCTATGTTGAAGCGCAAGTCTGCAGCAATAATCCTCAGACAGTGATGAATTGAAAATGTTGACAAGAGAGTCACCTTCTGTAGAGCAAAAGCACTTATAAAACACACCTTAACAAACCTTTCAGACGAAGATGCAAATTGTTTGCAGGAAACGGAATGTGGTGGCCTGTCATTGGTTTAACAACATTCCCCATTCCGCCCTTCTAACGACCACCACGTCTGACAAATTTTTGGAAGTTGTATGACTGCTGACTTGGAGACCGTGGACGGCGAAGAGAAGTGCAGGGCGACCGCAACTACGGTGGAAGGATGATCTGAGCAGACACGTCGGAATAACCTGGATGCAGTCTGCACAGGACAGAGTAACATGGAAGCGAATGGAGGAGGCCTTTGTCCAGGAGTGGACGGGAATAGGCTGAGGAAGAAGAAGAAGAAGCTAGAATGCTGCGCTTATCTTCACATTTTTTAGTTCACTCTACACTAGCGTCATCTATCTACAAGAATTCGTATACATTCAAAATGTTGTGTAAAATACAGTTCGTTCCATCTTAAATTCACCGATTGTTTTATAATTTAGGCACAACGTCGCATTCGAATACGCGCGTGTTTTTACTTTCAATAGCGTTTTCGGAAGTTCTTGTTGCCCCACACGAGTGGGACTGCTTCGCTTGTCGCTGTCGCATGTCAGTTGGTCAAGGACCAGTCGGTCGATGCCAGCGAGCCTGGCGAAACCGGTCGCCGTCGAAATCAAGACAAAAGTAGTTGAAATGCACATTTTTATTTAATCATGATTGAAAATGAACTTCCATCAAGAGATTTCAGTAAGATCTGGCTTACAGAGGTTCAGCTCTAATGGCTATTCCTCTTACGTCTGTAGGAAACATTGTTGGAATGCGATTTGGTAGTTGTTTTATGATGGGGCTAAATGTATGGCCCGGAGTGTCCCTCCGAAAGAGGGCGAGGGGGGATTTAGGGTTTATGATAAAGTCTTACATTATTATCAAGGAATGGAAGACCAGTTAGGGTTGGGATTGTATTTATGTAAAAAGTCTGTTCCCGAGGGGAAGATAAGAGGAGCAGTGCCTGGATGGAGTTGTGGTAGGAGATAGCGTCCTGCGTGAGAGGGGTGAAGGACTGAATGATGGTGGATAACTTGATGGTCATAATTGATAAGGAAGATGGTAGTAATTTAGGTCGTGGTCTGGAAATGAAAGAGTTGGAGCAGTGCAAGGAATAATAGGGCTGGAGTCGCAGTATTCTGATGTACCAAAGGAGTGTGGTAACGGTGGGCTGTCATCTAACATTAAATGATAATTCCTCAACGCCAACCCTCCTCTTCAGAGAGCAAGGGAGAAACTCGCCGAAAATTTGAACATCGATGTTCATATACCGTTTCGAGCTCTCTAATCTCACCGAATGAGTTCATGTGAAGTATTTGACAATGTGAATGACTTGGCGCTCGGAAAAATAGGTATAAAGTTGAACACAGTCATTATATGCAGTAATGTAATCTTTATTTCATGCGCATACCGTTTTTATAAACAATTTATAATCATATAGATTTTTTTAAAATGGCGTATATAAAAGCCGATTTGTCCCTGTTTTGAAAATCTTTGCTGGTGGCGTACATGAGGCCTTTATATTATAATGCGTTATCCGAAATCAAAAAAAACAAATGGTTTATTATTAAGAAGTGCAATAGCTATCGAGTGACGTAGGCATATGGATTTAATTAAATTTTTGTAGAAATGGCAGCTGTTTGAAAAAAAACTCAAATTTACATTGAAATTAGAAAACGCCACGGAATCAAAAAAAGGCTAATGTAGCGGACAGCTCCGGGCATTCGATGCCCCGCCGCCGATTTAGCGATAAGAAATTAATTTAAATATACATGTTAAAAAACCTATGATGAGATGCCTATGGGGAGAAAGTAAATGTGCTCGTAGAGCAGGCCGGCGCACAGTGGGCTGAAAATGAAGCTCCATAGACTTGGCGTCACTAGAAAATCAAGTACGTAATTTTGAAAAAAAAAAAAAATATGCCCGCGTATTTCTTTACTAAATAGAAATATTTTATGTCAAGTAACTTTTTTTGATAAAGCTATTATTTAATAAGTTATTTGCGATTTCCTTTTTTTATGTGTGGAGATAAACAGTTTTTTAAGTTTTTTTCCTTATTCTTAAAATTTCTTAAAAAAATGCTTTCTGAATCATAAAATTCATCACTTCAGCTATATTATCACTAAAGCCTGAATCTCGGAAACCTTCGGAACATTGCCATTTTCCACTTTAAAAATAAAAAATATATATTTTATGCACGCACGTCATTAAAATAGTACTAACGGCAATTTTATGTCCTTTCTTCCACACCACCTAACGAGGTGAAGAAGAAGGCGCGTATTTTAATATAGTGGAGTGTCCAGGAGGCCTAATCCACTTGGAAGATTACAAAAAATATAGATATTTTCTGAAACTAATAAATGTTAAGTGTGCCGGTTTCTCAGTGTGACTTTCTGAGCCGTGGAATAGATGCCATATCTACAAAAGTGAAGTTTTCTTTCTCGGTATCCTAGTTTTCGCGAATCCTGCACAAAGAGATAGAATAACTGGTGTAGATGAACTTATTCAACTTATACGACATCTGATCATCACATATTGGCGAATAGACCTAAGCTTTATAGACAGCACAAAGTTTTATCAACAGCTGCACAAAGGTTATTAATAATTAATGATCATTTTGATGACGAAGCCGATACCTTCACTTTTTTAGATATTGCATCTATTCCACGGCTCAGAAAGTCACTCTGACTAACCGGCGCACTTAATATTTATGAGTTTCATAAAATATCTATATTTTTTGTAATCTTCCAAGTGGATTAGGCCTCCTGGACACTCCACTATATAAAAAAACGCGCCTTCTTCTTCACCTCGTTATGTAGTGTGGAAGAAAGGACATAAAATTGCCGTTAGTATTATTTTAATAACGTGCGTGCATAAAATATATATATTTTTTATTTTTAAAGTTGAAAATGTCAAAGTTCCGAAGGTTTCCGAGATTCGGACTTTAGTGATAATATATAGTATATATGATGCATTTTATGATACAGAAAGCAATTTTTTAAGAAAGCTTAAGAATAAGGAATAAAATTTAAAAAACTGTTTTTTTTTTTTAAAGTTGGCAATGTTCCGAAGGTTTCCGAGATTCAGGCATTAGTGGTAATATAGCTTAAGTGATGAATTTTATGATTCAGAAAGCTATTTTTTATGAAATTTTAAGAATTAGGAAAAAAACTAAAAAAAAACTGTTTATTTCCATACATAAAAAAAGAAAATCGCAAATAATTTATAAAATAATAGCTTTATCAAAAAAAGTTACTGGACATAAAACATTTCTATTTATTAAAGAAATACGCGGACATATTTATTTTTTCAAAATTACGTACTTGATTTTCGAGTGACGCTAAGTCTATAGGAGCTTCATTTTCAGCCCACTGTGCGGCGCACAGAGCGAGCCGAGCGAGACGGAAGATCTCAGGGTTCACTGTCGCTCCCTTGCCTTTGGTCATGGTTTCGCCGGAAGTGTCAGCCCTAGGGCTTTTCCTCCCCCACAATTAGGAATGGTGAGGTTTATTTACTTAGGGACGTGGTGGACAGAATGGTTAAAAAGTTGTACACAAGCAGTAGCGTGAGTGGAAAAAGAAGCCGAGGACGACCGAGGAAAACATGGCATGACCAAATTAATCAATTACTAAAAGGCGGCCACATTCGAAGTCGGAATAATCGACGTGCGTGCATGGTACGATGTATGAATGTAGAGGAAGCCCGAGAGGTATGCCAGGACAGATTTTTGAAAAAGAAGAAATCACGACAGTCTGCAACATTAGCGTGAATGGTGAAAATTTGGAGCAAGTAGATGAGTTTGTGTATTTAGGTAGTATGTTTACAGTGGAGAGGGATATTGAAAGAAGGGTTGGGGCAGGCAACAGAGTGAATGGTGCACTTAAAGTTGTCATCGCAAACAAAAACCTATGCAAAAAAGCTAGAATGGCAATGCACAATGGTGTTCTTCTACCGACCCTTATGTATGGAAGCGTAGCATGGAACTGGTAAAAGAAGGAAGAAAGTAGAATAAATGCAGTAGAAATGAGATCTCTTAGACGAATGTGTGGATATAAGAAGTGAATGCGGTGCAAATGATGGTGTTATGAACAAAATAATGAAAGGATCATTAAGATGGTTTTAACATATGGAAATAATGAATGTAGAAAGAATGGTAAAAATGTATATATTAACGATGTAAATGGAGCTAGAAATAGAATCCTAAGACCGAGGAAAACGTGGCACGATCGAATAAATCAAATATTGAATGTCGGCCACGTGAGGAGTCAGAGAAATCGACGCGCGTGCATGAATGTTGAGGAAGCGAATTGAGAAATATGTCAGGAAAGAAAAGTGTGGCAGTCAATTCTTACTGCCTACCCCTTCGGGGAGACGGCGTGACGGTTAGTTAGTTGGTTTTATGGAAAATAACTATTGTAAATTTAAACGAAATCGGGTCAGCAGATCGGAAGGTATCGTGTGTAACGTTTTGGTAACAGTTTCATCAAATCAAATCATTTTAATCAAATCAAATCAGTTTATATTTACTCAAAAGACATTACAAACAGCACAAATGTTTAAGGCATCTATTGAGTACAGGTAAGATATTATACACATACAACATAGTACCAGGAACGCATTAGAGATGGTTCGACATTAGGAAGACAAGATACTTTCCAAAGTCAAGAGTATTTGTCCCCTGAACGTACTTTCACTAATATGAAAGACGTCGATCTCCGAGGAGACCACGTTCAGCAGACTAATTGCTCTTCCCACCGGTGTCACCAGAGGCAGGTTGGTTTTGGCGGCCGGTAGGTAAAACAATCTGTGCTATTCTCCAGCACGGCCGAGTTCGCGAAGTATTCCCTAATTAATCTGAAGAAATGGGTTATGAGATGCCCATCTCTTCGAAGCTGTAAAGAATTGGTCCCGAGCATTCCTAACAGAAATGCCGTGGGATAGAGCCACGGATAGCTACCATACTCCCTCAGTAGAGATTTTAAATGACATTTAGTCTGCGATGTGCTCTAATCTTTTGAAAAATTCAGGGTGGCGCAACCCTAACCGAATGCGGCGAGAATCAAACGAGCTTCTGTTTATATACCCGAGTTGATGGAGGAAGGTATTAATTGCATCTTGAACGATGATGTAAAACTCCGTATTTAATAATTAATACCAATGAAAACGTCTGTTTTTTATACTACGAGTATTACAGTTTTATTATAACTAACTAACTAACTAACCATCACACCGTCCCCCCGAAGGGGTAGGCAGAAAGAATGGACTGCCACACTTGAACCGATGCGGCACTCTATCCTCCATCCAGTCCCCGCGAGAGACGCGGTGTGATGGTTTGCGAACAGTTAGAAACTAAAACGTCCACAAAATAAATCAAAACAAAATAAACATAATTTAACACTTAATGTTCTTTTAGACGCTGCACCGTTCTTTTTTTAAATTAACTGTAATTGGGCACTTAAAACCATCCAACGCTGCCAAGAAATTAAAAATATTATTGAAGAATTTATTCAAATTGTCATTGTAAGAAATGAAAAATTTATCTTTACACCTTTCAAAGGCACCTGCTCAGGACCTTGTCCGAAAGGCGTGCAAGATGGATCGGCCATGTAATACGACAAGAAGGCCTCTTGCATGCCACAATGGAGGGTATGACCGAGGGGACACACTCTAGGGGACCTGTTGGTGGACGTGCGCTGCTCATCATATGCACATTTCAAAAGAGCCGCACAAGACAGCGAAGAATGGAAGAGGAGAATAGAAGAAATTGCTGCAAAGCAATCCCAGGATTGAAACTTTCTAACTAACCTGTCAAAATTCTTGATATAAACAAAAAATGTATATAATTCTTACATCAAAACAGTAAAAACATATTACGTGTCACAATTAACTATTATAAAGTGCGGCAACAGTTAAATTGGCCAAAACAATTCACATATACGAGTACACGAAATATCTCCAAATTTACGGGAGCACCACATGAACTAAACCAAATTTTCAAAATCAGAACCAGTAGATAAATAGATATACTCGTATCTGGGAATTATTATTAGTAATAATTATAAATAATTATTAGTAGAATAAATGCAGTAGATATGAGATCTCTTAGACGAATGTGTGGATACTCTATGTGTGATAAAGTGTCGAATGAAAATATAAGAAGTGGTGTTATGAACAAAATAATGAAAGGATCATTAAGATGGTTTGGACACATGGAAAGAATGAATGGTAAAAAAATGATATGTTAACGATGTAAATGGAACCAGAAATAGAAGCGAGAGAAATATGTCAGGAAAGAAAAGTGTAATACAGCAGACAGCAGACCTGAAGAGGATGAAGGGTGAAGCTAGCAGCATTCAAGGATCTTGGCTAATAAGAAATGGAAAGCCACTTTTGGGTCAAGCAAAGGAGATTGTTTTAAATTTTCACAAATATCTAAATGAATTCTTTAAATTACTAAATAGTATTATATTTAATACACAATTAGGAGAGAGCAGAATAAATGCGGTAGAGATGAGGTCCGTAAGACGTTTGTGTGGTAGAACGATATACGACAGAATCTGATGCTGATATAAGAAAGGAATGTAGAGCGGAAGAAGGTATTATGAAAGGATCGCTGCGTTGGTTCGGACATATGGAGCGCATGGATGGAGAAAGAATGGTTAAGAAAGTATACGTTAATGATGTAAATGGGGTACGGAGTCGAGGCAGACCGAGGAAAACATGGCATGACCAAATTAATCAAATTTTAAAGGTTGGTCATGTTAGAAGTCGGAGGAATGGACGTGCGTGTATGACTCGTTGTATGAATGTGGAGGTATCTAGAGAGGTTTGCCTCTCTGCCTACCCCTGCGGGGAAACGGCGTGATGGTTTGTATGTATGTATGTAGTAATTAATACGAATGAAAACGCCACTTTTCTAGAAGTTTCACTATATTGTATGGGAACGACATGTATCGCCCTTTCAAGGCATTATTAAATGTATAGTAATTTTTAACTTACTCTAACTAACTAACTAACTAACCATCACGCCGTCTCCCCGAAGGGGTAGGCAGAAAGAATGGACTGCCACACTTTTCTTTCCTGACATTTTTCTCAATTCGCTTCCTCAACATTCATACATCGTGTCATGCACGCGCGTCGATTTCTCTGACTCCTCACATGGCCGACATTCAATATTTGATTTATTTGATAGTGCCACGTTTTCCTCGGTCTTCCGATTCTATTCCTGGTTCCATTTACATCGTTAACATATATTTTTTTTTTACCATTCTTTCTTTCCATATGTCCAAACCATCTTAATGATCCTTTCATTATTTTGTTCATAACACCATCATTCGCACCGCATTCACTTCTTATATTTTCATTCGACACTATCATACACATTCGTCTAAGAGATCTCATTTCTACTGCATTTATTCTACTTTCATCCCTCTTTTGCCAGTTCCATGTTTCGCTTTCATACATAAGGGTCGGTTTCAAAAACACCATTTTGCACTGCCATTTTAGCTTTTTTGGATAGGTTTTTGTTTGCGATGGCAACATTAAGTGACCATTCACTCTGTTTCCTGTCCCAACCCTTCTTTCAATATCCCTCTCCACTGTAAACATACTACCTATTGTAATGGAATTTATGCAAACCTTCCAAAACAACAAATAAACAAACTTCAATCTGCGTTCAATGCAGCAGCAAGACTCATTAAAGGCATTCCAAAAAGGTCCCATATAACACAACATCTCAAAGAACTTCACTGGCTTAAAAGTCCGGAAAGAATCCAGTATAAACCCTGCTGGTCAGTCTTCAAAGCGCTACATGGAATGGCACCAAGTTATATATCTGAACTCTGTATAACGGACAGCCTAAATACAAGGAAATCCACACTTCGCTCGGGAACTCCTCGGCAATAGGAAGATTAGTTGAGCCGAAGCGTTGCCCCAGTACAAATTTCGGGGATCGAGCGTTCGCGGTAGCCGGTCCATCAGCTTGGAACAATCTCCCTTCACACCTCAGATGCATAAATGATCCGACAGACTTCAGATCTAAACTGAAAACCCATCTTTTTCATATTTCATACCTAATTTAAACGTTTGTACTTTGTTCTACTATACTTTTTAACCGATCGCGAAAATCAGATGCAGCGTTCACATTTAGATTTTTAGATTTAAAACACGTCTTAATGCGCCCTTGAGGTGATTACATCACAAAAACGGCGCTATAAAAGTTACACGAACTCATCTACTTGCTCCAAATTTTCACAATTCACGCTAATGTTGCAGACTGTCGTGGTTTCTTCTTTTTAAAAAATCATTACCTTGGACTTGCTAACATTCATCATCAGATCATTTCGCATGCATGCCTCATACATACTATTCACCAGGAGTAGTAGTTCATGCTCGTTGTCTGCAAGTAGGACAGCGTCATCCGCATACAAGAGACAGCTTACTGACACCTACATCCAACCCTTTCAGCTCTTTCATACACTTAAATAAATCAAAAATACATATTATATAACACTCACCGCCTCCATCTCTGCTGCTCCGCTCTACTCCTGGTATGCCAGCAAAGTGATCGCGCACGTCGAAGGTTCGCGAGCTTCGACAGCTTGGCGAGCTGCTAAATGGTGATTCTCGACTTCCTCTCTGCGAACAGTAGTTACACATAATAATTATTATGATTAGGCTAATTTGTATAGCGCCGTTTTCGTTAAGAACTCACCTAAAGGGCGTTGAATACGAAACGCGACACGCACAAAGTTATTTTTAGACTCGAAATGTTTTGCGTCAGCAATGCAGACTTCACCTCGCTTCAAGGTATTCCTGGTATTCCAGTACGGAGAATTACGCTATATCTAGCAATTGAATGTGATATAATCAACGAACTTACTCGTATATTCGATTTCGTAATCTTATCAGGAGTTTGATGGTATCGGGCGTCGGCTCTCAATAGATTATACCTCGCTAAACCCTTTGCGAACTCTATTTTATTTTTGCCTGAAAGATGTCATATGGAGAAACAAGGACATGAGGACTTACAGCAAGGTACGCATCTATAAGACCTTGTGATGAAACGTCCTGTCCACGATCTCCGTGATGTCTAATCCTGGTCACGGCACCAAATGTGGTGGAATGCTCTGTCCACGAGGACCCTAACTGTGATGACCCATCCTGGTCACGGCACCAAATGTGGTGATTCGTCCTCTCCATGAGGAACCTAACCTTCCTCTAGTCATCATCAACTACTATGGTAGTTCATCCTGGTCACGGCACCAAATGTGGTGATATGATCTACACACGTGAGGAATTAATCCATCCTGGTCACGGCACCAAATGTGATGGAACGTCCAGGTCACGAGGACCTAATGTGATGGAATGAGCTGGTCCGTGAGGAACACCTAGCGTGGAAGGATTCATCTCCTTCTCCAGTCCTCTCCTGGTCACGGGACCAAATGTGGTGGTTCGTCCTAGTCCGTGGGGAATTAATCCATCCTAACCTTCCTCCGCGAATGGTGGAGCTTCCTCCAGTCATTCCCTCTTCATCCACCTGTACGGAGCTTACAGGTGTTTTACCTTACGCGAGTTGGCCTTCGTGATCGTCTAGAAATAATACCGTATGACCCTTAGTTATGACCGATGTAATCCAAGCCCTTTTATTTGGCGAATACTGATAATTTCATTCTAAAGCTAATCGTTCCTAACCCTTCCGAATATTCTAAGCAATACTGACAAACCCACGTGTAATCAAACTATATGTCACTCAATATTTCCTAGGAACATCTAAACCAAACAACCTAAAATATCTCTAAGTTTACAAAATATAAATTCAAAATATTATCTCTAGAAAATGTGGCAGCCCTGGAAGAAACATTCACAAACAATATACAACAAATACAATGTACAGTAATTTAAATCAGAGCGTAATGTAATAACGATGCAATAAAGAACAGCTTTCTGAAAGGTACAATTATATAGCAATTCAGTGTCAAAATATAATATATTAAGTATATAAGGAGTTGTGGGGGATAACTGGGATATAATAGTGTTAGTATCGCGTTGAACCAGTCTTTTCGTCAGACTGATGATTTTTCTCCACTGCTCCACAGCAGAATCGTCTGGGGACCAGCCGATCTACCTCCCAACCCTTAATCAGTGGACCTGGGGATTCAAACCCATGAGCCTGGCCATCACCCTATCGGGGGTTTTCGAAGTTAGCCCACCCACGACAGAATTCCCGCAGACGCGATAGTAGGGTCTCCCACCTACTTATCTATATGAGTCTGTATATGGCGCGGGCTCTTGAAGTGAGCTTCCCAACCTCTCTAACTGTCTTCATTCATCAGCAGTCAACCATATTTATGTAGCATAATTTGCATGGGTCGAAGTTTATATGTTTATTTATATAGAAGATGGCAAATTTTGTTAGAACGCTACATGTCCATAACTAAGATTTCAGTATTCGATGAGTTAGTGAATACCTGTTTCGGGCGCGATGCGTTGGCCCGAGTGTTAGTGAACTATATTACGTGCAGTATAGGAAAGGTATCAATATATCATATACATATATATATCTAGGTACATGTATGTAATACATAAACGTAAGCATAGTATAATCATGGAGTAAGCCGAACGCATACGTTCCAATTTCCTGAAATATAAATTCTTAATTCTAGACTTAGCTTTTCCGTCGTAACAGCTCAGGAAAACTGATTCTATAGTATTTTTAAATCTGCAAATGCCGCACCCCTCGTACCACTATACTTGTATACAAAATAAAATGAAGTTCTTGATAATCAGAACAACAAACACCCACTGAATTTAATACCAAAAGCGACCGCTTCCCGTCAGGTCACAAGTCAACTGCCCCGAACTACCTCTCCCCTGCATCCCTCTCGGCTCAACCCCCCTCTCCCCCCTCTCTCCCCTCCCCGCGTCTCCCCTGCTCCCCGCCTAGACCTACCCCCACATGGTTAGGTGTTATATTTCCTAGTCATTTGAATTTATTTTCGTATTACGTCTGAATTCACGCATCTCTCTCTACGATGGTTCAATACCATCACAGTTCCCCCCTAGAGGAAACCAGGAAAACTCGGCAGAAAGTTTTCCGTTGCTTCCTCAATTCCTGGTGATTCGCTCTACGCTTGTCAATTTTCTTAGTAAGTTATCTTATTATGTTATTTAACCTATGATAATTGTCCTTTGACAGTACATTATTCTGCTGTCTTAACCACTAGCGTACCTACGCCTTGATATGCCAACACCTTCAATTCGAACTAATAATTTTGCCGCCACTTCTATTCCCTAGATTCTAGCAAGAATCTGACGAGTAAAATATTTTCCTTCGTTTCGCTCCTTTTATTATCCTAAGTCACTGCAAAATATATAAAGCGACAACGCTTTTATCAATAAACCTCCCCCCTAGAATCCGAAGACTTTATCAACCTCGTATTGGTGAAATCACAACTATTACACATTTACTTCATTTCATTTTTATTGTTTCCAATTGGAATCTAATCTGGTAAATTTTGAGCACAATATTATAACTAAAATTATATCGCCATGTCCCTACAAAAGAAATTCTTCCGCTCCACAAAATCATATCAAATACAACTTTCCTCATCCCCCCCCTAAAACTCCAGCCCCTCAAATCCAAAGCACATATTTCGTTACATATTTTTACTCTCACGTGCACATGTACTCACACACCGTTATTTATTTATATATTTATTATTATTATTTTTTTTTTTTTCAAAATCAATTTACTACCTAGATTAAGGTCGAATTTCAACGCAATCATTACCTATTTACAGCTACTTACGACTAAACTTATGCTATAATAACTATAATCTTAACTCCTAAAGACTGCATTGACCAGTCAGCCCTTTTCTAGTGCACCCTTGTGGTAATTGATTTTACAAACGACGCACTTAAAATATAACTTATCATAAATAAAATAAATTATAATCTATTCCTTATAATAATCATAATCACTATCGTCATTGTACCTATCTTTATTTAGTGACCCTATTACCTAGATAGAAAAAAAAAATAATGAATGATGAATAACGCATCTGGTTACTCGGTCCTGCACGTTTTTCAAATACTTGATATTTGCTCATTAAAATAATATGTTACTCGAATATTAAAGAACCTTAATCACCAGTTAGCTAATGTTGACACATCACCTTTTCATTTCCTAATTGCGCAACGTAAATTCGCTTTATAAAATTGACAACTTAAAATAGTTCTTATTCTAATTTAAATCTACCCTTATGGTTCTAAGCGTACCCCCCTAAGAATTTTCTCCTCACCACGATTGATAATAAGTTCTGCTGCTTTAAAATTTTTTTACAATTTGATAACACGTCTCGATCGATTGAACGCTCCCTAAAAGAATAACATCGAGCTCCTAAGAATAAATAAATAACGCAAATTTTTTTTTTTGAAGATATATACACGCACAGTGTTAATTAAAGAAAGTCGAGAAAGTCGGAAGAAAGCGTGACGCGATCAAATCAATAAAACCAAAAGGAGTTCCATTAGAAGTCGGAGCCATCGACGAACGTCCGCTCCACGAAGAATGAACGTAGAAGCTTCGCAAAACATACCTGTAGAATGTTGCGACTATCTGTTGTTAAGTAATCTAATAATTTACTGGATTTCAGAAGAAATCTAATATATATATTGATGATATTTGGCCCTCATTTTTGATGACTGCGGAAGTATTTATTAATTTTATAAATTCCGATTTTTTTTTTTTTTTTTGATACACCTAATTATGTTGGGATATATGTAAGTGACCTATAACCGGCTACCTCTGCGATTGAAACCTGAAATACCTATACCTAACCATCATAGCTTATTATCGATATTTTTATTTATATTAAACCTTATAATTATCTTACTCATATATTTTTAATTTCCTATTGTATGTTTATGTATTATAATACCTACTCATCCGGATTTTCACACCTAGTCTTAGACTTATGTTAAAACTACGATTAAGTTACAATACTTTATGAAAATATACAGTTAAGCGATAAATTCAGATTTAAACGAAATCATCTTTAAATGCTAACATATTATACTACTTCGGTTGATCTCCGTAATTGTTTATTCGACAATTTATATAATTATTATAATTTTATAAGCATTATCCTATATTCCTTTTGAAATAAAACGTATTTGTATTTATGCATTCCACAATAATTGAGAATCATACTGAACTAACCTATGGGTATGCCGCTCCATTTTGTTAAATATTATTCTAAAGTATCAAAAAGTATCTTAATTTTTTTTCGTACAATTTTAGTATCGTCCTCGAACCTGTAATAATTTCACAAATGCATGTCACATCGCCGTTCATTTCCTAGTATTTGTTATCGTGAACCCAACCCATGGCGACCTAAAACAACACCAGCTTGGCGAGATACTTGATCCATAGGGAGAATCCCATGAAATGCCAGCCTACAGAATACCAACTTGACACTATTGAAAAATTATCACCTATTAACAAACCGTTCAGAATTTCATCCTCCGCTTCATTATTTTAACAAGTCCCAACATCCGCCATAAATAACTCTATCTCCTTAAGATTTAAGCCCGACACATAGCCTAGAAACTTAAGAACTTTTTTTTTTTCCATCCGAAATTATTTAACGGCTAAAATTGTCGACACTTTAAAATTCACAAAATTTAACGATATCTTTAAGTGGTCTCCTCGGTATCTCTAGGGTATCTCAGACCGCAACGTCCTAATATCCGACTGCAATTCGATTCATTTAAAATATAATATTTTATTTTCCGCTTCGTAGATATTCACCTAAATTCTAACTTGCTGCAATTAATAATGATCAACTAACTAACTAACCATCACGCCGTCTCCCCGAAAGGGCAGGCAGAAAGAATGGACCGTCACACTCTAACCGATGCGGCACTCAATCCTTCTCTTTTCGCCCCGCGAGAGACGCGGAGTGATGGGTTGCGAACCTCATCGCCACCAATAGGCATCTCCCAAATCAATAATATTTATTTCGCATAATTGACACATCTGTATTTTAATTTACGATGGAAGTAACCTAAACTCTTATTATTACTGATTTAATCATTACTCGCAATTCTATTTTATATAATTAACACGTCTGTATTTCAACTTCGCAATGTACATAACTTAAAATTATTATCGATGGCCTATTGCTCATACGTAGAACATAAAGGCATTAAATATAAATTTTGTAAACTAGCCATTATAAAATATATATATCCTATCCTATTCCGTATTCCGTCGAAATCCAAGGAGGTACTCGTTTTTATACATGGTCCCTAAATGATTCAATATTTTAGTCACGACCCATTTATTTATCACTTTCGTTATAAATAATATTATTTACATCCCCCTAAGCAAGCAAAAAATATTTGTAAGTACTACGGCGACCTAACCGATCTTAGAAATATCCTAATGTAACCACTTGACTCGAACTAATTTATGGTTATTTTGGTGTGAAGAAATTAATGTGTACCTATCCAGGATTATGGAAAAATACAAACAAGAAGAACGTTATTGACTCAAGACACATGTTTGCCCTTTAGATCTCTGCAAGTTTAGAAGTAATAAAAAAAACGTAGGTGGTAACAAACCTTTTTACACACTAGTTTTACGAAATAAATATAACTCTCGGTATTACTAATTCCCAATATTTTAAGCATGAATTCAATCTCGTCACGATCATACTTAACTAACTTAAATACTATATTCTACTCTAAGTATACTAATAATAGCGGGGCCCTTAAAATTTACTTTACAAATATGCTAATTCGGAACATAATCACAATATTTATTTATTTATTTAGCGTACTCTCAAATGTTTGATTAGAATATACATGAGTCTATAACACAATGAATATTTTAATGGTGACCTTAGTCGATCTAAAATATACAATTAACCTTTCAATAATTTAATATAATTCAAAGATTACTCTAATTGTTCTCAAATATAATTTCAAACTGACAATAATTTAATAGGATAGCGTTACTAATGAATGTAAATATTTTCATTCACTCTTTTCTAAGCCCTCGAAATATTCTTCTACAATAACTAAATTATGATAATAATATATTTATTCCTATTAAACCTACCGAAAAGTGGACTAAAGTTGTGTTTCAATACTAAACTTTCTATAATATGTTCGGAGTTCTCTTTAAATATTCAAATCATAAACTAAATACCACGCCGATAATTATATTCGAAACGATACGCGACCCCTGCATAGAGTATCCTAGAATACCTTCCTAGAAAACCCGCCTGCTGCACTTACGAATCCTAGCTAGGGTTGGCATGAAATGTTCTAGTGATGAATAATTTTTTAAACAATTTAAATTTTGTAATAAATTAAATAAATATGCATAATAATGAAATTATCAAGTAATGCTTTAAACCAAACTCCTGGTCACGGGCAGCAAATGTGATGAAACGTCCTGTCCACGATCTCCGTGATGTCTAATCCTGGTCACGGCACCAAATGTGGTGGAATGCTCTGTCCACGAGGACCCTAACTGTGATGACCCATCCTGGTCACGGCACCAAATGTGGTGATTCGTCCTCTCCATGAGGAACCTAACCTTCCTCTAGTCATCATCAACTACTATGGTAGTTCATCCTGGTCACGGCACCAAATGTGGTGATATGATCTACACACGTGAGGAATTAATCCATCCTGGTCACGGCACCAAATGTGATGGAACGTCCAGGTCACGAGGACCTAATGTGATGGAATGAGCTGGTCCGTGAGGAACACCTAGCGTGGAAGGATTCATCTCCTTCTCCAGTCCTCTCCTGGTCACGGGACCAAATGTGGTGGTTCGTCCTAGTCCGTGGGGAATTAATCCATCCTAACCTTCCTCCGCGAATGGTGGAGCTTCCTCCAGTCATTCCCTCTTCATCCACCTGTACGGAGCTTACAGGTGTTTTACCTTACGCGAGTTGGCCTTCGTGATCGTCTAGAAATAATACCGTATGACCCTTAGTTATGACCGATGTAATCCAAGCCCTTTTATTTGGCGAATACTGATAATTTCATTCTAAAGCTAATCGTTCCTAACCCTTCCGAATATTCTAAGCAATCCTGACAAACCCACGTGTAATCAAACTATATGTCACTCAATATTTCCTAGGAACATCTAAACCAAACAACCTAAAATATCTCTAAGTTTACAAAATATAAATTCAAAATATTATCTCTAGAAAATGTGGCAGCCCTGGAAGAAACATTCACAAACAATATACAACAAATACAATGTACAGTAATTTAAATCAGAGCGTAATGTAATAACGATGCAATAAAGAACAGCTTTCTGAAAGGTACAATTATATAGCAATTCAGTGTCAAAATATAATATATTAAGTATATAAGGAGTTGTGGGGGATAACTGGGATATAATAGTGTTAGTATCGCGTTGAACCAGTCTTTTCGTCAGACTGATGATTTTTCTCCACTGCTCCACAGCAGAATCGTCTGGGGACCAGCCGATCTACCTCCCAACCCTTAATCAGTGGACCTGGGGATTCAAACCCATGAGCCTGGCCATCACCCTATCGGGGGTTTTCGAAGTTAGCCCACCCACGACAGAATTCCCGCAGACGCGATAGTAGGGTCTCCCACCTACTTATCTATATGAGTCTGTATATGGCGCGGGCTCTTGAAGTGAGCTTCCCAACCTCTCTAACTGTCTTCATTCATCAGCAGTCAACCATATTTATGTAGCATAATTTGCATGGGTCGAAGTTTATATGTTTATTTATATAGAAGATGGCAAATTTTGTTAGAACGCTACATGTCCATAACTAAGATTTCAGTATTCGATGAGTTAGTGAATACCTGTTTGGGCGCGATGCGTTGGCCCGAGTGTTAGTGAACTATATTACGTGCAGTATAGGAAAGGTATCAATATATCATATACATATATATATCTAGGTACATGTATGTAATACATAAACGTAAGCATAGTATAATCATGGAGTAAGCCGAACGCATACGTTCCAATTTCCTGAAATATAAATTCTTAATTCTAGACTTAGCTTTTCAGTCGTAACAGCTCAGGAAAACTGATTCTATAGTATTTTTAAATCTGCAAATGCCGCACCCCTCGTACCACTATACTTGTATACAAAATAAAATGAAGTTCTTGATAATCAGAACAACAAACACCCACTGAATTTAATACCAAAAGCGACCGCTTCCCGTCAGGTCACAAGTCAACTGCCCCGAACTACCTCTCCCCTGCATCCCTCTCGGCTCAACCCCCCTCTCCCCCCTCTCTCCCCTCCCCGCGTCTCCCCTGCTCCCCGCCTAGACCTACCCCCACATGGTTAGGTGTTATATTTCCTAGTCATTTGAATTTATTTTCGTATTACGTCTGAATTCACGCATCTCTCTCTACGATGGTTCAATACCATCACAACCTGTATGCGACCAGTCCTCACATATGGCATTGAATCGAGGGCAGACACTGTCAAGACAAAGAGCATGCTCAGGACAACACTCCGCGCTATAGCTGGCAAGACCCTACATGATCGAGTCTAAGATGTGGTCAGATGGGGACGTCAAAGACGGCGATACTGGCATCAACATGTAGAAAGAATAGGATACCACACATAGCTCCCCATGGAACGACCAGGAAGACCCCCGAAACGGTGGAGAGAAAGCTGCGCCTCAAGAGGACCCGCCTGAAATAACAGACTCCTGAGTCTACCAAAAGGGAAGACGGAGAAGAAGCATTAATATTTATAAACATGACGATTTAATGAGAATGCTTGGGGAATGCAACATTGATACGAGATCTTACGCAACCACCATTCAGGGAGGTGTCCCCCTTATTGTTTAATCTCTACTCCCTTATGTCTTCAAACAAGCCCTCAGTACTACAGAGAAAGGTGGAGTTGTAATTAACAACATTCGTTACGCAGATGACACTGTGTTGGCGGTCTTCAGGACCTACTGAATATGGTCAATAATTCCGGAGAACAGCTGGGCTTAACTATTAATTCAAGGATTAATTATATCTCAATAGAGACGAAGATGCAAATTGGAAACATTCCCCATTCCACCTTTTCTTATGACCGCCATGTATTTTTGAACAAATAATACTGAACGTGAAAGGGTTTAGACTTTACTACTTTGGACTGTACTTGATAAACAGCCACTCCTCGCCAGATTAACCCTCTTCACTAACTTGCGTATAACAAACCGTCAACTGAGAGTAAGAAGGTTCCAACTGACAAAAGTAAAAAGCTGAGAAAAATGAAGTCAAAGTTTTTAAGACTTGTATTTTTGTAACGGACTACGATATTTTAATAAAATTTTCTACAAAACCCAAGAAGTTATATATCTTTAATATACATTAAAAAATATTTATTTTTTTAGTTAACACTATTTTTTTATATCTTAAAAATCAGATGGAACGTTATTCATTTATTTTCGTGACAAAACGTTAGTGAATAAGGTTTAACATCAAATGGAACCCTTTTCACTTATGTGCGTATAACAAACGTTGAAATAGATTGACTCTCCATTATTTTATGATAGCAACTAAATAAAATTAAATATTTTATTCTACATTATTTTTGCATTTACCTATTTTTTTTTTAAAAGATTCAAAATATTAAAACTTTAAAAATTATTGTTTTTGCCTAAGGAAAAAGGTTTTCAATTTTTATATTACTTAATGATTTAGAAACGGTGAATTAATGAAAAAAACTAAGTAAAACATAAATCTATAAAGTTAATATTTATTTAATAATATAGTCATACATAATATAAAGAGTAAAATCGTACAAATAACATATTTTGGAAAAAATAAAGAATGAATTAGAACTTAAAGCGTATTTTTTTAATTTTACTTTTAGTAGTATAATAATACAAAATAATAATAATAAAAACGGGAAAAATAAAAAGAAAAAAAATGAAGTAAGACATGAAATGTGGCTTTTTATTTTATTTTTAGTACAGTTTTATAATATTGTTGATCTTGAAGAGGCATGTATTTCAGCATCTCTTTTAAATTTTTGGAGTAGGCAATGAATCGTTCAATTTTAAAGCCTTTGGTTCCAAAAAACTTTCATTTCCGGAAGTCCATTTTATCCGTAATTTTTCGTTGTGACGGAGATTTACACTATTTACTTTACTATAATCTCCAAACTCAGTCCAATAAGATACCGTATGCGGTGTTTGTGTGAATTTCAGTATTTTTACTTGAAGAAAGGGAACTGAGGAGAATTTAAATTTTTTTTATGCAAGTCCAAAGTCTTTAAAGTCTCCTTCAGCCATTTGTATTATTCTCAAAGGGTTTTTGGTATTAATTTTTTTTAAACATCTGACCAATCCAATAGGAGAAAATAATTCGATTTTTGAGAGAGCTCTCTCAATCGTGCTATGAGCACTGTCTACTTTTTAGCACGACAGTAAGGAAATTCTACGGTGGGAAATGAAGATATATGCATTTTGACATCCTCAATAATTTCCTGACGAATACTGTTGCTTGAAGTTTGTCCTCTCATATCTGGCTGTGGAGTATTAGTTCAGCTCTTCTTTTTGTGCACATTATATATTAACTTTTGAGAAATAGATAACGTCGAGGTATATACTATTTTGCAAACCTGGAATTTATTTTCTTTCACTTTAAAAAAGTACAAGAAAGAAAAGGATTTATATGATTTAACATTTTCATCCTGACGATTTGGTGTTTTCGTCAAACAGCGTGTAGTACTGTTAAGAATAAAATGGTATTTCCCATTTTGATCTAATTTATAGTAACTAGAAAACTAATCCACCCTCTCGTCATGGCTGATTTTAGTGGCGCACTTTCAATGTTGTAACCTGTATCTGGCTAACGAGTTTTCCCTGTCTGATTATATTATATATTGTTTTCCAGTTTGGTGATTTTCCTTCAGTATGGCTGTTTTCCATTTGTTGGTTTCAGCAATATCACAATTAGGATCTTTTGTAACATTTTTCAAATTATAAAACAATTATAGGTTATCAGAATCACTAACGCTCATCATGTCTTCCACTAATTTCCTTATGTTATCTTCCAAACTACATGTTGACAGAAAAAGCGCGCCGGAATCAGAGAACGAAAGAACCAATAATTAATATGAAGTAACATAGATACGTTTTGACACTTTGTTGGTTTCAGGTTTGGAATAAAAGGGTTCCATCTGAAGCAGTTGAAACTCTTTTACCGAGAAGCGTGTAAATTTTTTGGCGACAGTTGGAGTAATAAGGTTCCAACTGTAGATGAATCCTTTTTCACTGAATTTCGTGTTTTGAATGATCAGATGGAACTTGATTCTTTTCGTAACATCATAATGATGATACTATTACATGTTTTTATTTATTGTACGTATAGATAAGGTCAGTAAGAACCCGTTTCACGAAAAAAAGCTATATGTGAAATTTTGTTAGTTGGAACCCTCTTACTCTCAGGTGACGATGTGGTAAATTGAGTTTCCACTGCCAATTTAAAGTTGATTTTCTTAAAACCTATGGACCCTAATATTATTAAAAAAATTGTAATCCTCCATTGAAGTGTTCTCAATATTTCGTAATAAAAAAAAAGCAAAAAATTACTTCCTTCATCCCAAAAAAAAATATTTTCTAAGACTGCCCTCACCTTCATTCGTGTTAAGGTAGAATTTGTTTTGCTAATATTTACAACTTTATCAAAAGTGACAAATACTTACTCGCTGTTTTGAACGTATTATAAATTATATCTTTGACCTTTTCAATATGTACGTAATAATACCACTGTGGACGGAAACGCAGGACGCAACTTAATAATATCAGAACTGTGAAAATATTAACACTTTACCAAAAGGGACAAATATTAATACGTACTCGTTGTGTTGAACGTACTATACATTTTGCCTAGGTGCCTTTATCCTCGCTCCGCCGGCCGCGGCGCCCAGACAAGTTTCGACCCGACCCGACCCGATGTCCAGTCGCTTGTATGCTGTGACGCATTACATATCAGAAATCGCATGGTTCCAGAAAAAAAATAATAATGATATGTTTTTCAAATAATCCATGTATGTTATAGATATCGATCTATTCCTAATGAAATTCCCTACAAGATGACATAAATTAAATTTTGATTCATCTAGTCATATGCTTGATATTTAGATAAAGTTAGCGGTAAACTGAACTTACCACATGGGAGCGAGCGTTTTGTTTTGAACACGGTACGTTAAGGGTTAAAAATAAAATATATTGTATTGATATGCTATCGCTCCGTTTCTCTGATGCAATCACCTCAAGTAAGGCGTGTCTTATCTACAAGGTGCGGCAATCATATTTATTTTGTGTAGGCAGAGAGAACGGACCGCCACACTACTCTATCCTGGCACACCTCCACATTCATACATCGAGTCATACACGCACGTCGATTCTTCCGGCTTCTGACACGACCAACCTTTAATATTTGATTAATTTGGTCATGCCATGTTTTCCTCGGTCTACCTCGACTCCTTACTCCATTTACATTGTTAACGTATACTTATTTATCCATTCTTTCTTCACCCATGCGCTCCATATGTCCGAACCAACGCAGCGAACCTTTCATAATACCTTCTTTCGCTCTACATTCCTTCCTAATATCAGCATTTGAGATTCTGTCGTACATCGTTCTACCACACAAACGTCTTACGGACCTCATCTCTACCGCATTTATTCTGCTCTCATAGTTCCATGCTTCACTCCCATACATTAGGGATCAAAAAAAGCTAGAATGGCAGTGCACAATGGTGTTCTTCTACCGACCCTTATGTATGGAAGCGAAGCATGGAACTGGCAAATGAAGGATGAAAGTAGAATAAATGCAGTTGAAATGAGATCTCTTAGAAGAATGTGCGGATACTCTGTGTATGATAAGAGTGCCGAATGAAAATATAAGAAGTGAATGCGGTGCGAACGATGGTGTCATGAACAAAATAATGAAAGGATCATTAAGATGGTTTGGACAAATGGAAAGAATGAATGAAGAAAGAATGGTAAAAAAATTATATGTTAATGATTTAAATGGAACCAGAAATAGAATCGGAAGACCGAGGAAAACGTGGCACGATCAAATAAATCAAATATTGAATGTCGGCCATGTGAGGAGTCAGAGAAATGGACGCGCGTGCATGACACGATGTATGAATGTTGAGGAAGCGAATTGAGAAATATGACAGGAAAGAAGAGTGTGGCAGTCCATCCTTTCCGCCTACCCCTTCGGGGAGACGGCGTGATGGTTAGTTAGTAAGATATCAAAAATTTGTTTTGAACACTGGACTTAATACTTAATACTGGACAAATTAGAAATTGATAATTTTAAATCTGATGCATGCAACATTTGTAATTCTTACATATTTTCACTCTTTGAAATGTCTGCAATTATATGGATACATATTTTATTAAATATTTATTATAAAAACCAAAATAACTTAATAATCGAGCATCAAGTCCGGGCAAGAATTACTACTCTGTCCTGGCAAACCTCTCTAGCTTCCTCCACATTCATACAACGAGTCATACACGCACGGCGATTCCTCCGACTTCTAACATGACCCACCTTTAAAATTTGATTAATTTGGTCATGCCATGTTTTCCTCGGTCTGCCTCGACTTCGTAACCCATTTACTTCATTAACGTATACTTTCTTAACCATTCTTTCTCCATCCATGCGTTCCATATGTCCGAACCAACGCAGCGATCCTTTCATAATACCTTCTTCCGCTCTACATTCCTTTCTTATATCAGCATTTGAGATTCTGTCGTATATAGTTCTACCACACATACGTCTTAGGGACCTCATCTCTACCGCATTTATTCTGCTCTCATCCTTCTTCTGCCAGTTCCATGCTTCGCTTCCATACATTAGCGTTGGGACCAGAACTCCATTGTGAACGTCCGTTTTCGCTTTCATTGATAAATTCTTGTTTCCAATAACTATTTTTAAAGCTCCATTCACTTTGTCACGTTGTTCGACGTCACTATCCGTTCGGCCATCTACTGTGAACATGCTACCTAAATACACAAATTCCCTCACCTGTTCCAAGTTCTCTTCGTTCACACTTATATTACAAACTGTCATTTGCTGTTCCCTTTCGAAAACCATCACCTTTGACTTTCCGACATTCGTCATTAAATCATTTGACTTGCATACCTCATACATTCTCGACACCAAGACTTGTAATTCTTCCGCACTATCCGCAACGAGAACGGCATCGTCCGCGTAAAGCAGATAATTTACAGACAGAACACTCATCTTAGCACCAGCATTTATACCTTTAAGTTCTTTCATACACTTGTCTATATACTAATTCCTATATATTTTAAATTAACTTTTGCATGTATTCATAACCTTTTGTACATTGTTTCAGATCTACATCTTGAGAAAAGAAGCTGCGAGTCGCAGACACTGCTTATTATATTTATTTTTTAAACTTTAAGTATAGATTCTGTCAGTTTTCTTTGCCGATTCTGCTGACAGTACCAATCGAATCGGTAGACCATAAGAATTTAATAAAATATGTATTTAATACAAAAACATGTTTTCAATCACCACCTTATTCCTGAATTACACTTACAGTTTAATAAAGCTGTAGGTGATCCACATAAGTGCACTTCGACGCTGAACCAGCATATTCCATGATGAAATATATGACACGAATAAACGCCTGACTCAGGACCTACTTATCAAATCTGATGACTCGAGGGCCCAGATTTATTCGGTTTGGTCACTAGGTCACTAGAGCAGAGCAGCAGATGAAAGCAAAGCATATAAAAGCGATACTTCCGAACACCCACTACAGCAGTCAGTATTGCGATTCCTAACCGACACGAGTCTACGCTACCAAGTCTACGTACGAGAAACCTCCGACCTTCATACCGAGCTACACAACTGTCTACACGACTAGACTTGTTTTCAGATAAGAATGCCAACGCCGATAGGGTGACCATATTGTGAAAGTATATAATTTTATATTTAACATTTGATTTTAAATTACGATTTGCAATCAAATAACGTTTAAATAAACATTCGATTTATTTACACATTTAAGAGGATACCAGGTCACGTGATCAAACCTGCTTCTCCATACAATAGTATTACTCGATGTTCTCCCTGGAATTTAACATTAGAGAAATGATTTTTCCACGCATTTTAGATATCGACCACATGCATGTTTGAATCGTCTTATTTTTGATATTGTATAAGGAGATATAATTATATAAAGGAGATAAATAAGATTTTTTTAAAATAAGGTACAAATATTTACATTCTAATTAAATATATTCATGTTTTGTTATCATATCGAAAACTGTAAAAATAACATTTTAGTGTAATATTACAACATCAGAAAAAATAACAGAATATAATAAAAAAAGGTTGTGTACAGTAAAAAAGTTTCAAAAATGTTACAATAGTATACAAATGTTAATATAACAAAATAATAAGTAAAAGTAATCTTAAAAATACCAATTACTCATCACAATCCGATGTATCATCACTTTCGTCATTTGACACGTTAAAAAATAAATCATTATTATCGGTGAGGTCATCAAATGCAATGTCCCTTTCCCAATATTCATCCTCCATGCCTGCAGACGTTATCCCACTCAACACTGGTGATTGATGCTATTTTTTCTTTGACCAATTTTTCGACGGAACTTAACGTCATGTCCACATTTCTGGATGCTACATGCCCCTTTATCATTGACCAAATGTTCTCAATCGGGTTAAGGTCTGGGTGATATGGCGGAAGCCTTAATACGTCATGACCATGTTCGGTGAATAGCTCATCGACAGCGAATTCCTTGAAAATGTTTTTATGTAAACATATTAGCCGATACAATTCAGGTTTAAGTATGTGACTCGAAAAATGAATACCCTTTTGAGTCAACCACTGAATCATATCGGCCTTCTTAGAATTCGATGTCGGTGCTGGATTGACCAACTTATTGTGGTATGACGCATTATCAATTATCACCACAGACCTAGGTTCCATATTAGGGATTCATTTTTCAGTCAACCATTTTTGATAATTGGCAAAGTTCATATCATCGTGGTAATCACCAGTCTTTTGGTGGGATTTGTACATTAGTAGGGCATCAGGTATGAAACCCTTTTTGCTGCCGGCATGTACAATAATGAAGCGGGATCCTTTGGATATTGGGATTTTCATACCTTCACCAGATTTGTCACTCCACGAAGTTGATGACACATGGGTTGTATGAATATAGGTTTCATCTGTATATACTATCGGCCTTTTTTCTTCGCGATACCTTCGTATCGCGAAGAAATATCTATATCCGTTTAAAAATAATATCTGGCTTCTCGCGTAAAACTTTCAAGTTGTCCTGTGTCTTGCACCATTTGAATCCTATTTCAATCAAAATTCTTCTCAGCGTTGCCTCAGAACCATTGAAACCGATGGATTTTTGTAGAGCGGGCAATAACCTTCCGGTAATATTTGTTCTTTGATATGAAAATCATATACACACCTTCTTATTATGGATTCGTCAAAAGAATCGGGAGTATATTGACTCGACCGGTTTCTTTTCTTTTTTGGTGACGAAATAGCGTTTTCTTTCTCATCATTTTTTAATGATGACATCTTATTGCTCTGGAGGAAATACCAGTAGCTGCCGAAACTTCATCAGTAAGACTTCATTTCTGAAAAAAAAAACTTTCGATTATTATACGTATATAAAATAAGTAGTGTCTTTATGTATAAAATATAATAGGTTTTTGTTAAAATATGCTTTACAGGGTTATATAGCTAATATATTTGAGTGTTAGAACTTACGGTTTTGGAAGAGACACCAGCTACTGTAGCTGCCGAATCATCTTCAGTACGATTTGCTCTCTGAAAAAATTGAACATTATATTATTAATATGAACACTTTATATCCATTAATATATTTGTATAATTTGTTTTATGTATATAAAAGTACCGATAAGACAATCGAGTGATTTTGTTAATCGAATGATTAATAATTTTATAATTTTTAACAATCGAATGACTTATTCGATTATGTTTCTAATTAAATAGGTACCTATTACAGATAGGTATTTATTTAATTAAGAACAATTTCTAATCATTCGATTCCGAAAATCTTTTGATTATTAATTAATTATGTTTTGACTTCAATTATTTTAACATTTCTATTTAACATTTAATAATTACCTCCATCAACACTTCACGTTTATTATGGAAGTATTTAAAAACATTTAAAACGACTTCCTTCGTTTGTTCAGACAAAGGCCTCCCTTTTCCTAGTTTCGTAGGTGCTTCCATAATGGTCACCGTATTTTTTACGTATTTTCTGGTACAATCTAACGTGCACTCACCTCGAAGGTTGGAAACGTACTGAAAACCGCCCCAAATATACGCAGGAAGCGCCGCACAGTGGTCCGGATTTGGGAAACAGCGGACTTAGGAACCAAAGTCATTATTTCGATTTGAAAAAAATTGCTTGCTGTAGAAAATCTAATTTGTAACAATATTTGTCATGTTCAACTTTTCGTTATTTGGAGCTTAACATGGTTTAAAAAAATACAAACGAAAAAAATGTATGGAGTAAAATTGAATTATATTTTTTTCTCAATATATTTTAAATTGCAAGCAACGAAACTTTTTGTATATTAACGTATGTAATTAGCACTTTATGTCCATATTTTTTTCTTTCCAATATACTTGCATTCTTGGCGTTAAATTGCAGTTGAACTTTAAAAAAAAATATTTTTATTTCACAACACAACAAATGTTTCTGCCAGAAGATTTGGTTGTGTGGTTATGATGCACAATTATTTCTTTATTACAAATAAGAAAACCAAAATTGCCTATCACCTCCAGTTTTTTAAATATTCTCCAAAAACTGCATTTTAAAGTATGAAAACCCATGCTTACAAATATAATGTTATTATAATGGAGTGCTACATAATAATTTATTTTATGAATGAGTCGTTACTGCAGTTTTTAAGAATTATACGAAACAAATAAATAATTATTAACACCTTCTTTATGGTAATAATTCACCGTTATGACTTACTTGATGAATCATTAAAGGAATTTCCTGCACTTTCTGAGAATTATATGGAACAAATAATATACAAAAATACTATTTTTACCTGTTTCGTGGTAATGGTAGCGCGGCTTATTTGATGAATCATTATGGCAATTTCCTGCAGTTGCTAAGGATTATATGCAACAAATATAAAAATAGACTCATGAATACCCGTTTAATTGTAATGGTACCTTAATGACTCATTTTATGTATCACCATATCAATTCACCTACTTCTTTTCGTATATAAAACACGCAGGAGCGCATTTTTGGGTTACTAGCTACTGAATTTTTGAAGAAGCAACATACCTTGAACATGACCGCGACCAGAAAAGGGCCTGAAAATCATGACTCGATTTGGCACTCATATGGACATTTACACATTTCTACGAGAAGGAGACCTCAAGGACTACAAGCGACTCCACCGAGCAATTTTGAACTCCATTTCGCTTGAAATATCACCAGAAGATTCTGAAGTGATATTGAAATTTGCAAGATATCTCACTGTCAACTTGAAGAGCAGATGGACCGCGGCCCACAGAATTCAAAACAAATTTATAAATAAGCATTTGAACTGGTTGAAAGCAAGAATCCAGTGGCCTTCCTGCAATTCCGTAAATCTCGCCGAGATTTTTAAAGAAACCGAAAATATTGCAGAAACCGAATATTTAGAGCAAGAGGATCAATATTTAGCGGAATCTAATGAAATCATCATAGCATCTACATCTATGGCCACTAAAGATATGGGCACTTCTACAGAAGTTCAAACGAGAAAACCATTTGCAGACCTGGGGAACAAGCAGAAGAAAAGGGCGGTCGGGTACATTGAGTGACTATTCGGAAGAGAAGTTAGCTTTTGCTTTAGTCACTAGGCTAAAATCGAATGGAAAAGAGATCCTTGCTCGCATTATTGATCACCTCTTGAAGAATCCTGACAAAGCCCCAGATGTCAAATCGCATTTATTCGATAAGGAAAAGAAGAAAACAAATCAGGAAAACCAAGCTTTGGCTCTTACTACTTCATTAGATCTGTCAAAGTGGAAATATCTGACGTTAAGGGCTGCAATGTCAGATTGGAAGAATTCTCTGCAGCTTCCTTCCTACCACAAATTATTAGAAGCTAAGAAGAGGTGCTATCCGGATGCCAAAGACGTTGAAATATCTGAACACGGAGCAAAAGTGAACTTGCAAGCACTTTTTGATTTGACTATTCAGAAGATCCTGCAAATTGTGGGAGACAAACTAGGTATTTCGAGTGGGAATCTGAAGCTAACAAGCAAATGGGGATTTGACGGATCTTCAACACAAAGCAATTATAGGCAGAAGAGTGAACTGACAGAATTTGATGAGTCTTCGGTGTTCATGACGAGCCTTGTTCTTTTGAAGTTGGAGTCGAACAATGTGGTCATTTGGGAAAATCCGAAGCCATCTTCGACGATTTACTGTAGGCCTGTCAAATTCCAGTTCGCAAAAGAAACCATTGACTTTGTCAACCAAGAAAATGCGGCAATGAAGGAAGAAATACGTAATTTGGTTGCATCAAAATGCGGTAATTACGAAATTACTCATGAGCTGCACATGACAATGATAGATGGCAAAGTAGCTACTATTATTACAGATACTCCATCCGCAGCAATTTTATAATATTTATTCCATATAATTCTTAGAAAGTGCAGGAAATTCCTTTAATGATTCATCAAATAAGTCATAACGGTGAATTATTACCATAAAGAAGGTGCTAATAATTATTTATTTGTTTCGCATAATTCTTAAAAACTGCAGTAACGACTCATTCATAAAATAAATTATTATGTAGCACTCCATTATAATAACATTATATTTGTAAGCATGGGTTTTCATACTTTAAAATGCAGTTTTTGGAGAATATTTAAAAAACTGGAGGTGATAGGCAATTTTGGTTTTCTTATTTGTAATAAAGAAATAATTGTGCATCATAACCACCCAACCAAATCTTCTGGCAGAAACATTTGTTGTGTTGTGAAATAAAAATATTTTTTTTTAAAGTTCAACTGCAATTTAACGCCAAGAATGCAAGTATATTGGAAAGAAAAAAATATGGACATAAAGTACTAATTACATACGTTAATATACAAAAAGTTTCGTTGCTTGCAATTTAAAATATATTGAGAAAAAAATATAATTCAATTTTACTCCATACATTTTTTTCGTTTGTATTTTTTTAAACCATGTTAAGCTCCAAATAACGAAAAGTTGAACATGACAAATATTGTTACAAATTAGATTTTCTACAGCAAGCAATTTTTTTCAAATCGAAATAATGACTTTGGTTCCTAAGTCCGCTGTTTCCCAAATCCGGACCACTGTGCGCCGCGGCGCGGCGTGCCGTTAACCAATCAAACGATGCGATTTTACCAACAAATGTACAAATCTTCATATTACACATATTATTTGTTTATGTGTTAGTATTGGCATCCTTAGGTGAAGATAGCTCTACGCCACGAAACCTTGGACGAATCTTCGCTCCAGTCGACCGACACTACTGCCCAGCGAGCTATCAGCCTCTACTCTTCACTCCCGGACTCCGCCCCGCTGCTATCGACATCCAGCCACGCTCCATCACGTAATACTGTTTACGTATGATTACTTGTGATCTGTAATAAACGCTGAAACCTCCACCGTCTTCCAACTCTCACCACACAAACCCCCAAAGTGGTGACCACGACGACGGCCTGTCACCCCCAAAATGCGTCCATACGATATCATTGTTTCTTGAACAATGATGTAAAACTCCATATTTAATAATTAATATGAATGAAAACATCAGTTTTTTAGAAGTTTTATTATGTTTTATGGGAATCAAATCAAATCAAATCAGTTTATTTTCTCAAAAGACATTACAAACATTTTTTATAGTTTAAGGCATCTATTGAGAACAGGTAAAACATAATAAATATATAATACCAGGATGGAGTCGTTGGATGGAATACCACAATGGAGTTCTAGTGCCAACCGTCATGTATGGAAGTGAAGCTCGGAGCTGGCAAAAGAAAGATGGAAGCAGGATGACGGTCTCCAAGTCAGCAGTCTTCTTGTCTGAGCTTCTGGCTACGTGGCCTGCCCACTGCCACTTTAGAGTCGCCACCGTATCGTTTAGGCTTATTCCTAACATGGCTCTTTGGGTCACTACAGTTTCTAGACTATAAGTACCAACTGGCAGAACACACCTTAATTAGAACAACAGAGGCAGAGAGAATGGACCGCCACACTAATCTATCCTGGCACACCTCCACATTCATACATTCCTTTTCAAGTTAATGGGCATTTTCGAATTCTTCAATATGTGGCCAAGATTTTTGAACACTTCCCAGCTTAATCCGACTTTTCTATTCAGGTCTGCTGTCTGGTTACCTTGCCCAGTTGTATTGTGTGTCCCAAATATGTCGCACCGTGAGTGTAAAACCGAATTAAGTGCACATATAAATTTTGGAGATATGGGAGTTTAAACGTTTCATATTGCTTGGAAAAATTGTTTTTTTTTTAAATAAACCAATGATTTTCGGTTTATAGCAATATACCTATAAACCGAAAATCATTGGTTTATTTAAAAAAAGAAGTTTTTCCAAGCAATATGAAACCTTTAAACTCCCATATCTCCAAAAGGTATATGTGAATCGGTTATTCAAGAAACGTAACATGTCAGACTTTTTCATGTATGTCCATTTCGATGGATTACTTTTTTTTGTTAAGAATGATAACAAGTCCGACCATTCTAACACAGAGAAATGAGACAGCGTTTATTTCAGTTTAGCTATGAAAGGGAACAAGTCAATGTTCCCTTTCTTAACTAATCTGACAACAATTATGTATGATTATGACAATGAAAGATTGTTGTTAAACATGACCTACAAATTTCTGAGACTGTTAAGTTCGGTCTTCGGTGTTTTTATCTAAAATGTCGGGATCTGAATGTCGGGCACTGTAAAAAAGTACTGAAAGTACTATTTGCGTATGGTAATTTGCGAAATAATTTGCAAAGCTCATAAAAAGTTTGCAGTTTGCATGGTTAAAAGTCTGGACATATTAAATTTCAAGAACTGGTAGCCAAATTTCTACAAACGAAATGCCATCTCAGTGGAAACCAAATCCCGTAAAGTTCCACGTGCCAACAAGCAACATTTTTTGATTTCTAACTTCCTAGAGTTTGAGTACTCTTCAAATCTGAAAGTATGTGTGGTAGCACGACCATTCATCCAATTATCAATTCACCATTCATTTGATTTGAGAAGAATCTTGGACAAACACCAGTTTTTCCAAAGGAACAAGCGTACAGTAGTCCAATACCTATAAACATTAAGAAAATTGGGGATTTACGATATGCTCTCCAATACATTCCAGATATTCATAAGAATTTTTTAAAAATATTGTTGAAAACTGGCCAAATAATGATAATAATAATGAAAATGATGATTAATAAAACGTTTTACAAACTTTCATTCATTTTTTCTTTACATTTTAACGATTAGTCAAGAGAGGGAACAAGTCAACTGTTTTTAAATTTAAATATATAAAAAACTGAACAAAGTTTTGACAAAAGAAAACTTGCATTGGATGTATTATGTCAAAAACCAATTTTATCAAAAATTAAGATAAAGATTATTGTGCAATTTCATTAATTAAAGAGTTTTTTGTGTCTCCTGATAAATTAGGTCCGCTTGACTTGTTCCCCTTCTTAAATAACCGATTCATGTGCACTTAATTCAGTTAATTCAGGGAAGTTAAGTGAGATGTGCGATGAATTTAATAACAAGTGTTTGGATATTTTGTGTGTGACTGAATGCATGGTTAAAGAGTGCGGATCTAGAGAGCATGATAATAAGTTCATCTTATGGTCAGGGGTATCACAAGAACAAAGGGGAGGTCAGGGTGTGGCAGCGCTTCTAGCTCCAAGGATGGTAGAATGTATGAAAGGATACGAATGTATAAGTCCTAGACTGATGTGGATCCGCTTCAAAATTGGATTGACAAGAGTATTACTCATAATTGGGTATGCTCCTGTTAATAGCGAAGATGAAGCTGTGAAAGATGAGTTCTGGGATAGTGTAAACGAGATAGCAGCGAGTAAGAACGTGAACGAAAGAATTATTTTAGCAGGAGATTTGAATGGATGGGTAGGAATCCAAAGGACTGGTTATGAAGAATGTCTCGGTAAGTATGGTGATAGTAGGACGAACGATAATGGAAGGAGAGTGCTTGGTGTATGCCTGGAGTGGAGCCTCTTTGTGTCAAACACGATGTTTGATCATAAGAGGATCCATCAGTATACATGGGAGAGAGGGAATGAAAGGACGACTATCGATTACGTCATCGTTGACTCTAGATTACGGACGGACACTGTGGATACCAGAGTGTTCAGAGGGGCCGAACTCGGAACTGACCATTTTTTGGTGGTGACAAAGATAAACCTGTTCCGAGGTTGGCGCACCAAGAAGAACAAAACAGTGACCGCCCCATCTAGAGTTAAAATAGAAAAACTCCAAATCGATGACGTAAAAGAGAGTTATCTGACGAAAGTGAATGAGAGGCTGAGTGGTCTAGAATCTGAATTTATAAGTATAGACGAGATCTGGAACAAATTGAAAGAAAGTCTATGTGAAACAGCGAAAGAGGTATGTGGTACATGTGTGCAAGGAAGAAGGAATGGAGATGCTTGGTGGGATGACTGTGTAAAAATTCTGGTCAAAGAAAAGAAGGATGCATGGTTAAATATGATATCTGTGGATAAAAGAGATTGCGAGAAATATAAAAGAGCAAAAGAAGCATACAAAGTTTGTAAGATGAATGTCAAGTTGAAAGTGAGAGAGAAAAAGGATAAACTGAAGGAGGAAGACGGTCTCAAGATGACGAGTCACTTTCAGAGCAACATAAAAATGTTCTGGAAGGAAGTCAAAAAGGCCCGGAATCCTCCCGAAAATGGTTGTGCGAAAGCAATTTTGAGTTGTGAGGGAAGAATGATTACTGATTTTGACAGTATACAAGGAAGATGGATGGAATACTTTAAAGATGTATATGGCAGTGAAATGACTGAGAGTTCAATGAGAAGGAGCGTTACAAATGTGAGTTGTACGAATAGCGAAAGAGATATGACAGAAATAAGTTTGAACGAAATAGTAAAATCTGCAAGCTGTATGAAAGGTGGAAAAGCTGTTGGTTATGATTGTGTCGCTTTGGAGTTTATTAAAAACGGTGGGCCAGTTGTTGCAGCGTGGTTATACAGACTCTTTAACCAGTGTTTAGAGGAAGGATATACGCCGCTCGACTGGAGGAGGGCTGTTATCATGCCTCTATATAAGGGAAAGGGGTCTCGTATGGACTGCGGAAATCACCGGGCAATAAGTCTGTTAAGCGCCGTTGGTAAACTCTACGGCCGAATTTTAATAGAAAGAGTAAAAAAGACGACGACTGAAAGAGTATGGGATGTTCAAGGCGCTTTTATGACCGGAAGAGGATGTATGGATCAGATTTTTGCACTTCGAACGCTTGCGGAGAAGTTTATGGCCAAAAACCGTAAGCTTTTCTGTGCGTTTGTCGATTTGCAAAAAGCCTATGATCGAGTGAACAGAGATAAACTGTGGTCAATCTTGTCCGAATACGGAGTGAGCACAAAACTGATACGGGCGGTTGCTTCTCTCTACGAAGGTAGCACTGCCAGTGTTAGGGTAAATGGAGACATCACGCCTTGGTTTGATATCACGAAGGGTGTTAAGCAGGGCTGCGTGATGTCTCCATGGTTGTTCAATCTGTATATGGACAAGTGTATGAAAGAACTTAAAGGTATAAATGCTGGTGCTAAGATGAGTGATCTGTCTGTAAACTGTCTGCTTTACGCGGACGATGCCGTTCTCGTTGCGGATAGTGCGGACGAATTACAAGTCTTGGTGTCGAGAATGAATGAGGTATGCAAGTCAAATGATTTAATGATGAATGTCGGAAAGTCAAAGGTGATGGTTTTCGAAAGGGAAGAGCAAATGACAGTTTGTAATATAAGTGTGAACGAAGAGAACTTGGAACAGGTGAGGGAATTTGTGTATTTAGGTAGTATGTTCACAGCAGATGCCCGAACGGATAGTGACGTCGAAAGAAGGGTTGGTGCGGGTAACAAAGTGAATGGAGCTTTAAAAATAGTTATTGGAAACAAGAATTTATCAATGAAAGCGAAAACGGCCGTTCACAATGGAGTTCTGGTCCCAACCTTAATGTATGGAAGCGAAGCATGGAACTGGCAAAAGAAGGATGAGAGTAGAATAAATGCGGTAGAGATGAGGTCCCTAAGACGTATGTGTGGTAGAACGATATACGACAGAATCTCAAATGCTGATATAAGAAAGGAATGTAGAGCGGAAGAAGGTATTATGAACAAAATTATGAAAGGATCGCTGCGTTGGTTCGGACATATGGAACGCATGGATGGAGAAAGAATGGTTAAGAAAGTATACGTTAATGATGTAAATGGGGTACGAAGTCGAGGCAGACCGAGGAAAACATGGCATGACCAAATTAATCAAATTTTAAAGGTTGGTCATGTTAGAAGTCGGAGGAATCGACGTGCGTGTATGACTCGTTGTATGAATGTGGAGGAAGCTAGAGAGGTTTGCCAGGATAGAGTAGTGTGGCGGTCCATTCTCTCTGCCTACCCCTGCGGGGAAACGGCGTGATGGTTTGTTGTTGTTGTTGTTAATTCAGTTTTACACTCGCAGTGCGATATGTACAAAAGCACAGACTTGACATGAGTCTGGAGACAGAATTATATATGTAAAAAAATAACTCTTCTATGGACTTCCTAATGTCAACAATCTGTGTTTATGCTGCTTTCATTTTCAACTCGCCTGGGGATGTTTGGGCGTCTGTAGCGTCACATCAGGACGATTGAAAAGTCTCGTTCTTAAACGTACTAGTGCTTCATTTCTGACCCGGGGTCGACAGACCACGTACATATATAATATATGTCAATATTTTCTTCTTTGAAGTAAACAGTAAATTGAAGCGAACATAATCTCCGAGTAAGTAATCCTTGCGTCTCCAGTGATCTCCAGAACCTGATGATGGAAGGCGCCGTGTCTGGGAGCAGCGAGCAGGAGAGTCCGGGACAATCGGAGAGTGTGCTAATGCCTCGTGTTAAGTCTGAGCCGGAACCGGCTACCTGGGATGCCAACGGAGACGACGATAATATTTTGGAGCGACCAAACCTACAAAAGACTTCGATGAACATCACAATTGTCAAGGTGGAGTCTTTTAGAAATGAAGCAGACTATAAGGATGATGACATCAATAAAGCAGATACAGAAATTGATTGGATGCCCCCCACCGATGTCAAGATTGACCCACCCGGTAGAGAGAGTGACTTTAAACACGAGTTCTCAGTGGATTTAGATGTGTCATGCGTTATTGTGAAGGATGATCCCACAGAAAGAGATGGTTCTAGAAACAAACTGTCTAAAATAAAATTAGAATCAGGAGACCATTTGCTTATACATTCTGATATAAAACGATTTGAATGTTCAACGTGCAACAAACAGTTTGAAACAAAAGCACATTTAACATGCCATTTGCTAATTCATTCTGATGTAAAACTATTTGAATGTTCAACGTGCAATAAGCTGTTTAAAAGAAAAAAATATTTAAAAAAACATTTCCGTATTCATTCAGATATACAACCATTTAAATGTTCTACGTGCAACAAACAGTTTAAAACAAAAACAAATTTAAAACAACATTTACTTGTTCATTCAGATGTAAAATCATTTAAATGCTCAACGTGCAACAAACAGTTTAAAATGAAATCACACTTAAAAATCCATTTACTTATGCATTCTGATGTAAAATTATTTGCATGTTCAACTTGCAAGAAAGAGTATAAATCGAAATCAAATTTAAAAAAGCATTTCCTTGTTCATTCAGATGTAAAACCATTTAAATGCTCAACGTGCAACAAACAGTTTAAAACGAAATCACGTTTAAAGTGGCATTATGTTTCCCATTCAGATATAAAGTCATTTCAATGCTCAACGTGCAACAAATCATTTAAATCAATGTCAAATTTAAAAAGGCATTTCCTTGTTCATTTAGATATAAAACCATTTAAATGCTCAACGTGCAACAAACATTTTAAAACGAAATCACGTTTAAAATTGCATTATGTGTTTCATTCGGATATAAAGTCATTTCAATGCTCCACGTGTAACAAATCGTTTAAAACGAAATCACTTTTAACAAGCCATTTGCTTATTCATTCCGATGCAAAACTATTTGATTGTTCAACGTGCAACAAATCGTTCAAATCGAAATCAAATTTAAAGAGGCACATCCTTGCTCATTTAGATATAAAATCATTTAAATGTTCTACGTGCAACAAACTGTTTATAACGAAATCACATTTAGAAAGCCATATGCTTATTCATTCCGATGTAAAACTATTTGATTGTTCAACGTGTAACAAACAGTTTAAATCGAAATCAAATTTAAAATATCATTTCGTTTCTCATTCAGATATAAAACCATTTAAATGTTCAACGTGCAATAAATTGTTTAAAACGAAATCACTTTTAAAAATCCATTTACATATTCATTCTGATGTAAAACCATTTGAGTGTTCAACGTGCAACAAACTGTTTAAATCGAAATCAAAATTAAAAAGGCATTTGCTTACTCATTCAGATATAAAATCGTTTAAATGTTAAACGCACATTTAAACGTTACTTTATTAAAACACGTTCTTGACTTGTGTCACTTTCGAAATAACAGTCTGGTATGTAAAACCCCATACCGAATGTAATATTTGGAAATAAATATATATATCTAATTCAACCCTGTGTTCTTCCTTCATCTATATTCGTTTTTCTCTATTCATCGTTAATTGTCTACCAAAATACGATCAGTTTATCGATCAAATTGTCAAAGAACAGCTTATACACTATATTGAAGAAAATGAAATTCTTGTGCCGCAACTATCTGGTTTTAGAAGTAATTATTCCTTCTTCTTCCCTTTTGGTAGACTCAGGAGTCTGTTATTTCAGGCGGGTCCTCTTGAGATGCTGAACTCCAGCTTTCTCTCCACCGCCGGTGTCCGAGGCTCTGTTACCTGTTCTGTGAGCGTTGTAGACTTTTTTACCCCAGGTAGGTTGCTAGCCTTGCCTGAGAACCCTCCTTCTTCGGCAGAGCTTCCTGTAGTAGTAGGCACTGGCGGATAAATTATATTATGGACAAATGGAAGAGTAGTGTCGATGAAAAAAAATATGTCGTTGCGGTTTTCTTGGATCTTAAAAGAGCTTTCGAGACCTTAGACAGGGAGCTATTAGTCGAAAAGTTGTAGAAATTTATTGGGATACACGGAAAAAAAATGGTTTGAACAATATTTAATTGGAAGAAAACAGATAGGTAACATAATTTGATGGGTGCTTTTCGGGAGGGCTGGAGGTGAAGAAAGGTGTTCCACAAGGGGCCCGATACTGTTTATAATTTACATGAATGACATTGTGATGTGCATAAAAGACGCTGAAATTAAATAGTTTGCTGATGACACCCTAATATATTTGGAGTGTAATGATATAATGAAGGGTTTGGAGGTAATGCAGCGGGAGCTGAATGAAGTGAACTGAAATTAAATGAAGATAAAACTAAGTGCATGATTGTGGGAAATAAAGTAAAACTTCATAATTACAATATACTAAAAATGAATTGATAGAAGTGGTACATAATATCAAGTATCTGGGTGTTATATTCGACGAAAAAAGCAAGTTTTAAAAACAATTGTTAAAAATATCGGTTTCTTATTTAGAATTAGAAATAAATTGGATATGAATAGTAGAAAGCTGTTCTATAATGCTTTAATACTGCCCCACTTTAGTTATTGTTCTTCTGTATTGTTTTCAGCAAATATAGGAGATATTGATAAACTACAGGTTTTACAGAATAAAAGAATGAGGGCTATACTTGGTTGGGATAGATATAGTAGGATTTCAACAATGTTAAACGAATTTAAAATGTTTAATCAAGAAAACTAGTTCTTTACAACACTTTGATTTTTGTTTATAAAATTAAGAGTAATATGGTGCCTGCATATCTAACTAAAAATGTAGCATATAGTTATGAAATACATGACTATTTGACGAGAGGTCGTGATAGATTCCGAATCCAGAGACCCAGACTTGAAAGTACAGAGAAAGGTGTTTTTTATAGAGGATTTAAATTATTTAACGAATTGCCAAACGAGGTAAGAGATGCCGTTCCTCTTGCGATCTTTTGTCGAAAATGCTTTAAATATGTTGTAAATATCGATGTTTAAGGTTTTTGTTGTTTTTTTCATTTGTGATTTTTATATTATTAATTGCTTATAAATAGTTCTTTTGTAAGTTGTAAAATGTTTTCGTATTTTTTTAAAACTTAATGTGGTCTAGAGGATAGAACGTTTGGCTCCTGATCCAGGGGACATGGGTTCAAGCCTGGACACGACCAGATTCCTTCTTCATAATAATGAGCTATTTTCTGCTCACATTGAAGATTGTAATAATAAATTCTAATATCATTGATTTGAATCCTTGGTATTAGTCTTTTTTTTAAATAAAGTTTTGTACTCACAGTTTTGTAATCACCCACAAAATGAATATTCATTGATCAAGGAAATTCAATCTGTTCAGATCGAAGATCCAAGAAATAATATAATGCTAATGTAGAGGTGTATTTTTGTGTTTTATTTGCAGATGAGCTATCACCTTCAATAATATCCTCTTCATCTTCTTCAGCCGACTGCTCCTGGACATGGGCCTCCTGTCGTGTTTTCCACTCCCTGAGCGATCCTCATTAAGGCACTTCCCGCACTCTTCCAGATATCGTCGCGTCAATGCAAAATGTGGGCGCCCAACTCCAAGCTTTGCCCTCCTCGGACACCAGTATAGCAGTCGCATTGTCCACTTCCCACCTGGGGCACGAGCGACGTGTCTCGCCCATGGCCACTTAACTTGATGACGTCGGAGACTGTTGTCTTGTATGTCCTCATTCCTGACTCTGTCCCGCAAGCTGATACTCAACATGGCTCTCTCAATACCATACGTATGGCAGAACACAGGCGTTGAATACTCTCCTTTTCAAGTTAATGGGTATTTTCGAATTCTTCAAAATGTGGCCAAGATTTTTGAACGCTTCCCAGCTTAATCCGACTTTTCTATTCAGGACTGCTGTCTGGTAGGGGATCAGTCTAGTGCGCCCTGAGCGATGCAGGCTGGATTCCGTCTCAAAGTGTGACCGATCCACTGCCATTTGCGTCTAGCGACTTGTTCTCTAATTGGCTTTTTGCCTGCCATGGTCCAGAGAACGGCATCTGACACTGTTTGGGGCCAAAAGATTTTGAATATTGAGCGAAGGCACATATTTATAAACACCTGGAGTTTACCAAAGTTTGTTTTTTAATATGTAAAAATACCGGTTATAAAATGACAAACCATACTTTTTATTATATATATTACTGGCTGGTCTATCTTCTCAAAGCGACACTCGTTGGCCATTCCCTCCGGATAACAAAATCTTCAGAAGAACCCCGAGAGGACCCGGAAGGTAAGATCAGGTATACGGCGATGGAACAGGAGGAGCATTCATGAATATATATTTTTCAAAACTTTCTTGCTGTCGTTAGGGGAGAGCACACATCTACCACTATAAAAAGTAATTTTTGTCTCAAAATATATCTCCGCAATCAGTCGTATTTCAATATCGTGCAAAGGATTATATCCGAGGTGTAGGTGCATGTGAAGGAGGTTGCTATAAACAGGTTGTTTAGAAAAGTTTATTTAAAAAGTATTTTTACATCAAGGTTTACACTAGCGTATACAATTATAACAGCGGCCACATATATAATGAATAACTTCAGCCCAAGAATTACATATAGTAAAAACACGTTCACCTACTTTCGCCTGACACAGCTCTGGCAATTAAGGCTTGCATAGGAGGTACGCCTGAAGGGGGTCTTCTTTCCTCCAGACACTGCCAGCTTATCCTCGCTGTTGATAAACGTGGGATTTAGTTCAGATTCTTTTAAACCGTTTTGCAGATCGGGCGATTACACACTATTTATTCCGGTAAAATGGCAAATATATTAGATTTGACTAGACAACGTTTTCTGCACGCTGAACATTAAATTATGCATTTTTAAAATCTGAATGACAAAACCAATGAACTTTAAATATACAATTGGTTCCATTTGTTGATCTGTTGTTGAGATGTTAACAACAGAGGAGTGTTATAGCAAGAACTGTATCTCAATAGGAAGTTATTAAATTTCATATTCCAATAATAAGTAGTAATCTTTAACTAATCTTCCTTCATCTTTCAACATTTATTGATTCAAAACGGTTTTTGGAAACAACAATTTATTAATTAAATCGAAAATGTCATTTCGCGATGACTTTATACTTCCAACCTTTATGTATTAAATCGAAACATGGAACTGGCAGATGACGGATGAGAACAGAATAAATATAATAGAAATGAAATGCTTTAAACGTATGTACTCGTATGTTAAAACGATGTAAGACAGTTTGAAATGTTGATATCAGGAAGGAATGAGGAGCGGGAAAATGTAAATTGTAAAAGGATCAGTGCGTTGGTTTGGACACATGGAACGTATGGATAAATAAAGAATAATTAATAAAGTACATTTTAATGACGTGAATGGAGTACGGAGTCTGAGAATAGAGGAGAAACCATGGCTTGATCGAATTATTACAATTTTAAAGGGCTGTTGTGTAAAAAGTCGGAAGAATCGACAAGCGTGTGTTACGAAGATGCTCTCGACACAGGGTGAAACATGACGATTAGTCGTATCTCACTCCATATCTCGAAGCACTCTCTCACAACGTATTGCCCAGTGTTTATTCGCTAATGTGATTATTATTCGATCTCTAAGATGCTCCGGGAGGTATAGTGATATGAGATTGAAACCAATATTTACTATTTACAATTTTATTTAAACATACAATATACAAAAAGAAATACACAAAGATCACTTATAAACTAAAGATGACTTACTTGCTAATCGTTGGAACGACTTAAAACTACTCCGTCACTGAATAACGCTACTTGATCTGCGGTGAGGACCGACGCTGACGCTGTCGTGGCCAGCATCAAGGACTGCCGGAGGCTGTATAACACAGAAGCATCACGCGGATGATGGACCGCGGAGGGCACGGGTCTTCTTCACAGCGACAGCGGGGGCCAGCATCACGCCCCAATGGTGATGAGCTGACGCCATGGTTACTGATGCCATGCGGCGATATCGCGATCGTTTCCAGAATCACTTCCCGGCGTTCGATATAACACTTCGCGATCTTTTTAGACTATCTCCCCTCCAGCGCGCGTCCGCGCGAGGGGGAGATGTTCCTTTCCCGGAGGCCGGTGGTAGACTGGGGCGAGAGCTGCCCGGAACTCTGCAGGGCGGAGGGTTAGATCATTCCTTCTCAAGTGTGGCCACTCTCTGCATCCGGCCGGCAGTACCTAACTGCTTTGCGATACCGGGGCAGAACGCTATTTTTTTCACTCACAGAATTGTCATTATCACTATTATTGTTTTTAAATTGTCTTTCATAATCTTATCACTAATTAAAATTAAACTTAACTAAGATCAAACAAGCCTCCAGAGAGAAAACGCCTTTTCGGTCATGTAAAATTTGTCTAGTGCAATCTCATCTATTATGCCATGAAACATGGCTATATCACGTGTATAACTCGCTAGAATGTGGAAAAAGCTAGAGAGGTGTGTTAGGATAGGATAGTGTTGCGGGCCATTGTCTCTGCCATCCTCTCCGGGGAACAGGCGTGATGGTTTGTCAATATCAAAGAATATCAAAGTCATCGCTTGCCTACACTTGGCATTAGTCTGGAGGTAGTTTTATATCAATAGAAAATAACGTGTGTATGTGTGTGTCAAACGTCAAAAGCTGTGTATGAAACAAGCAATAACATATCGCCGGCTGTAGCGGGACGATTCAGATTTGAATCGTTTCTATTCTGGTGTCAGCAGAACACGTATCGATTCTTTGTATTAAAAAGTGAAGTAAAACGTCGTTTTGTGTAATATGTTTGTGACCGTTACTTGTCCAGTGATATAAAGAACCTAAACAGGGATGGAAGGCTCCGTGTCTGGGAGTCCGGGACAATCAGACAGTGTGTCAATGCTTTGTATTAAGTCTGAGCCGGTCTCGGCTACCTGGGATACTATCGGAGACGACAATAACACTTTGGATCGACCAAATCCAGAAACAAGTTCGATGAATATCACAATTGTCAAGGTTGAGTCTATCAAAATTGAAACAGACTATAAGGATGATGACATGAATAACGCAGACATAGAAAAGGATTCGATGGCCCCCACTAATGTCAAGATTGAGTCTTCCGGCAGTAAAAGCGATTTTAAACACGACGTCACGTTCTCCGTAAATACAGATGTGGCATACAGTATTGTGAAACAAAATCATCTAGAAAGCGATGGGTCTAAATACGAACCATTTAAAATTAAATCAGATTTAAAAAGCCATTTGCTTTCTCAATTAGATGAGAAATCATTTGAATGTTCAACGTGCAACAAACAGTTCAACACAAATGCAAACCTAAAAAGTCATTTGAACTCTCATATAAATCAAAAACCTTTTGAATGTCCAACGTGCAACAAATCGTTTAAAAGGAAATCAAATTTAAAATGTCATTTGCTCACTCATTCAGATGTGAGACTACACAAATGTTCAACTTGCAACAAACAATTTAAATCAAAATCGTCGTTAATACATCATTTGCCCACTCATTCAAATGTAAAACTATATGAATGCTCGACGTGCAACAAACCGTTTAAAACAAAACCAGAATTAAATAAACATTTGGTGACTCATTCGGATGTAAAAATATTCGAATGTTCAACATGCAACAAACATTTTAAAAGAAAAGCAAATTTAACAAATCATTTGGTTAGTCATTCAGATGTTAAAATATTCGAATGTGCAACGTGCAACAAACTTTTTAAAACAAAATCCGATTTAAAAAAACACATTCTTACTCATTCACATGTAAAACCATTTGAATGTTTAATGGGTAGGAAACTGTTTAAAACTGATTCATATTTAAAACAACATTTGGATAAACATTCAGATATTAAACTTTTCCAATGTTATATGTGTAACGAATCCTTTAAATCTAATTCAGAATTTAAAAAACACTCTCTTATTCATTCGGAGGAAAAATCATTTGAATGTTCAGTGTGTAGCAAATCGTTTAAAACAATCTCTGTATTAAATATACATTTACTTACTCATTCAGATCTAAAACTATTTGAATGTTTAACGTGCAACAAACAGTTTAACACAAATTCAAACCTAAGAAGTCATTTGGACTCTCATATAAACGAAAAACTGTTTAAATGTCCAACGTGCAACAAATCGTTTAAGAAAAAATCAAATTTAAAATGTCATTTGCTCACTCATTCAGATGTGAAACCATTTAAATGTTCAACATGCAACAAACATTTTAAGTCAAAATCGTCGTTAATACATCATTTGCCCATTCATTCTAATGCAAAACTATTTGAATGCTCAACGTGCAATAAACCGTTTAAAACAAATCCAGAATTAAATAAACATTTGCTAACTCATTCTGATGTAAAAATATTCGAATGTTCAAAATGTAACAAACATTTTAAAAGAAAAGCAAATTTAACAAATCATTTGATTACCCATTCAGATGCTAAACTATTCGAATGTTCAACGTGCAACAAACTTTTTAAAACAAAATACATTTTAAAAAGACACCTGCTTATTCATTGAAATGTTAAACTATTTGAATGTTCAGTGTGCAACAAACTGTTAAAATTAGTTTTAAAAAGACACTTGCTTAAGTATTCACTTTTTAAAATATATATTTGAATTTCGACTTACAAAAAACGTTTAAAACTAATTGGATACTAGTATTTTAACATGGCGCAAGACAAAACACACATTTGGCTTGTGCCACTTTCGGGATACTAGTCTGGTATGGGAAAGCTCGTACCAGGTTGTATAATGTTTAACTATATCTTCTTCTTTATTGTAGACCTATGTGGTCTGTTCTCCAGAGTGTTGCTCCTCCTGTGAGGTAGATTCCCAGCTGTCCTTCCATCTTTTAGGAGGTCTTCCACGAGGACGATTCCCATGAGGTTGATTATGCAATGCAATATAGGGGAGTCTGGTGGAGTCCATTCTTTGATCATGACCGTACCGTACCGTTTAATTATGTAATAAATAAAAAGATCTTATTTGTCCTTGTGTTCCTTCTTCATCTCCCACTTCGGAATGAAAATTATAATTAAATATTATAATAGAGTGAACTAAAATATGCAAAGATAAGCGCGGGATTCTAGCATATATACAAGTTCCAAAAAATTGTCAGATGTGGTGGTCATAAGAAGCGCGGAATGGGGAATGTTGTTAAACATAAAGCGATCGCTCAACCCAACCAATGACAGGTCATAAGTCCTGTAAGCGCCTCGGCTACCACATTCTGTTCCCAGAAAAACAATTTACATCTTCGTCTCTATTGATATACAATTAATCCTTATAAAAAGAATATTATAATGATTGAAAAAAGTTCATCTTTCAGGGGACAAATACTCTTGACTTTAGAAAGTATGTTGTCTTCCTGCAGTGGAACCATCTCTAATGCGTTCCTGGTACTTTGTTGTATTTTTATAATATTTTACCTGTACTTAATAGATGCCTTAAACATTTTCCGGTTTGTAATGTCTTTTGAGTAAATATAAACTGATTTGATTTGATTTGATTTGATTATTCACGATTCATAAAGGAATATCACATTAATATGAATGAAAACGTCTGTCTTCTTTATTATATTTTAAATGGAATGACATGTTTCACCCTTCTAAGGCATTATCATTTGATAAACTAAACATTTTATTCCATCTAAAAACTAATAAACTTCTAGAAGGCAGACGTTTTCATTAATTATTTAGCATGGAACTGGCAAAAGAAGGATGAAAGTAGAATAAATGCAGAAGAAATGAGATCTCTTAGACGAATGTGTGGATACTCTGTGTATGATAGAATGTCGAATGAAAATATAAGAAGAGAATGCGGTGCGAATGATGGTGTCATGAACAAAATAATGAAAGGATCATTAAGATGGTTTGGACATATGGAAAGAATGAATGAAGGAAGAATGGTAAAAAAATTATATGTTAATGATGTAAATGGAACCAGAAATAGAGGAAGACCGAGGAAAACGTGGCACGATCAAATAAATCAAATATTGAATATCGGCCATGTGAGGAGTCAGAGAAATCGACGTTGGTGCATGACACGATGTATGAATGTTGAGGAAGCGAGAGAAATATGTCAGGAAAGAAAAGCGTGGCAGTCTATTCTTTACGCCTACCCCTTCGGGGAGACGGCGTGATGGTTAGTTAGTTAGTTAGTTTTTATTATTAAATATGGAGTTTTACATCATTGTTCAAGAAACAATAAATAATTTCATACTATATTGGAAACCTTGTTTTTATTTCCTAATAATAATTTCCTTGACTGACAGGTATACAACTAGGAGACAGGCTAAGCCCTTTTCTGTACAATCTGATAATGGATGAACTTATAGAGGAGACCCAATCGCTAAAACTGGGATATAGGATGAGAGAGCAAATTGTCAATGTGGTCTGTTATGCAGACGATGCTATAATCATAGATGAAAACAATAATGACTTGACAGACTACATCACGCCTGTAAGAAATACAATATGACGATCTCTATCGAAAAAACAAAATGTATGACCTTTTCCAAAACACCCAAAACATGTAACCTGGTTATAGTAAATTAACCCATAGAACAGGTCAGGACCTTCAAGCATCTAGGCATAGACCTGGTGGGAGGAACTGATCTGCGGGAAGAAATACAAGCCCGAGTAAACAAGGCAGCTGAAAAACAAAGACATGGCCATTAAGAGTAAGATGAGAATCTATAAAGCATGCGTAAGACCAATAATAACATATGGCGTCGAAGCAAGGGCAGACACAGTAAGGACCAAACAAGTTTTGAGGACTTCCGAGATTAAGGCACTAAGAATGATAGCAGGCAAGACACTGAGAGATCGCGCAAGGAACACCAGAATAAGAGAGATAAAAGATGGAAGGACAGCTGGGAGTCTACCTCACAGGAGGAGCAACACTCTGGAGAACAGATCACATTGGTCTACAACAAGGAAGAAGAAGAAGAACAATTTCCTTTAGTATAAATGTATGATACCTATATATTATGTTTAAATATGTACATATTTCATATTAGTCTCGCTTACTCCCCTTATGAAGGAGGTTGTTAGTGTTAAGGAGAGGAGACCTGACAATACCCAAGACAGCAAGTTTAACACATCACAAGTGTATCAATATTCTCAGAATTTGAAACATCACACATATGCAGAGCAAATATAGCTTGACAGAAACTAATACATTAGAAATATGTCAGAGTTGACATATTATATATCACAAATATAGAAATTGAAACATATCACATTTGCAGTACATAGCACATTTAACATGCCATGGAAGTAGTGCCATGATCTGTGGACCGGTGGGAGACCGGACCATGGATTGTACAGCATATACCAGGCCCCAAGATGGGCCGGGCAGGCACAGCCAACCTGACCAAGAGACTAGTGGAGAGACCAGGGTGAGGCGGGAGGATGAAGTGTGGAAGGATGCGGCGCAGCTTCTCCATATGGCTGAGGACAGTCAGAGCCGAAGGCGAAGGCTGCTGCTTGATATGGGCTGTAGTCATCAGGGAACATGTCAATAATTAACGTACCAGGAATAGAAATAAAACACAGATTATTTTAACTAACTAACCGTATTTAAACCATCAACCATACCTAAAAGTATTTAAACTATCTACGCTTTGCCGACGACATCGTACTCGTGAGCAACACTCCGAAAGAACTAGCTGAAATGCTGAAAGAACTAAACGATGTATCCAAATATGTAGGTTTGAATATGAACCTGGCAATGACCAAGGTGATGGGCACGGAAAGGCTTGAAATCATCGTGGACGCCAACAGAATTGAGAATGTCCAAGAATATACATACCTGGGACACAATATTCCATTGGGCCGAGATAACCAAACCGCAGAGCTAAAAAAAAGAATTGGACTAAGCTAGGCAGCTTTCCGAAACATGAGTTACATCCTTAAAAACCGGAAAATACTGATCAACCTGAAACGATTAGTCTATGAAGCCTGCGTTCTGCCTGTTGGTACTTATGGTCTTGAAACTGTTACATTGTCCAAACAAAGTGTCGAGAAACTACGAGTGACCCAAAGAGACATGTTAGGAATAAGCCTAAGAGACAGAGTCAGAAACGATACGGTGAGAGAAAAAACAAATGTCACAGACATCATCCACCGGGTGGCGACTCTAAAATGGCAATGGGCAGGTCACGTAGCCAGAAGCTCAGATGAAAAGTGGACAAGAAGACTGCTGACTTGGAGACCGTGGACGGTTAAGAGAAGTGCAGGGCGACCGCAACTACGGTGGAAGGATGATCTGAACCGACACGTCGGAATAACCTGGATTCAGTCTGCACAGGACAGAATGACATGGAAGCGAATGGAGGAGGCCTTTGTCCAGGAGTGGACGGGAATAGGCTGAGGAAGAACTATCTAACCATCACGCCGTCTCTCCGAAAGGGTACGCCGAAAGAATGGACTGCCACACTTTAACCGATGCGGCACTCCATCCTTCTCTTTTCGCCCCGCGGGAGACGCGGTGTGATGGGTTTGCGAACCTCATCGCCAGCAATAGGCATCTCCCGCATTTTATATAATAAACATTTCATATTATTCTGCCCATAATCATACCCTACAGGTTCCAGTTGAGGTTTTCCATGGTTTCCTCAGCTGTAAGGTGAATGTCGGAACATAGATAGTCATCAAAACTGGTTTATTGGATTAAGACAAATAAAACAAATCCGTAAATGTCTACCTTCTGATGCCATTAAAACCCTTATAAATTCCTTTGTCATCTCACGTGTCGACTACTGCAACTCACTATATGCCGGACAACCCAAGAAGCAACTGGATAGACTGCAATCCATTATGAATGCTGCAGCAAGATTAATTTTTGGTGCATCAAAATTCACCCATATAACCTCAATGTTTTATCGACTTCACTGGCTAAGGTTACCTGAGAGAATCGACTATAAACTGTGTCTACTTGTCCACAAGGCCTTACATGGACGAGCGCCCCACTACCTCACAGAACTTTGCAAGCTGACAGATTTGAACCCTCGGCAGTCAACTCTACGATCCTCGAAGGAAGAAGCAACACACAAACTTCTCGTCCCGCGGCGCCAAGGAGCTTCAAACTTCGCAGATCGCGCTTTTGGTATCGCGGGACCGACGGCGTGGAACAGGCTGCCCTACAATATCCGCAATCAAGACGACGAAGGAGTGTTCAGAAGTTCTCTTAAAACTTGTCTTTTTAAGAGAAGCTTTCCGGACGTTGAGCGCCCTTGAAGTGAATCTCTCACAAAAATGGCGCTATATAAATCATCATCATCATCATCATAGCCCATGGACCTTCAACATACAATATAGAAATAAATTTTAGTCCATTGTTTTGGCTGAAACACTATGATACCTTCACATTTTAAAACTGTTAAATTAAATAACTTTGTTTTTTAAAGACAAAACAAAGCTGCTGACTGTAGGCCGAACGCAATATCAGATGAGAGTAGTGATGTCAGGAGTTCCACTAAAGAACACCAAGGAGTTTGTCTACCTCGGGAGCAAAATAACATGGGACGGTCGGTCTAAGAGCGAGGTCGACAGCCGTATACGTCAGGCTAGGCTTGTCCTTGTCCTTGGTGTTCTTTAGTGGAACTCCTGACATCACTACTCTCATCTGATGTTGCGTTCGGCCTACAGTCAGCAGCTTTGTTTTTTCTTTATTTATCTTCATGTTGTAGCTATCTTGAAGAATGCCTTGCAAAGTTGCTAAGGCCTCCTGCAGTTCCTCCTCACTTTCAGCAACCATAGCAATATCGTCAGCAAACCTTATCATGTCTATCTTTTGCCCGTGTATCCTTGCATTGCATGCTGTATATAGAATAGTATAGGAAGGGGTATAGAGCTAATGAAAGTAAAATGAAAGGATCACCGCCATGGTTTGGATGTATAGAACACAGATGAATAAATAATGCTTAAAATGATGTGCATCATTGATGTGAATGGAGTACTGAATAAAGGGGGAACGAGGAAAACATGGCATGACTAAGTTAATCAAATTTTATTGGTGGGCCAGGTTGGAACTTGAGTTTCAAGATGCGTGTATGACTTGTCATATGTGTGATGGTTTGTTAGTTTATATAAAAATGAGTTTATGTTTGCCAATCAATACACTAGTCATAATTAATTTGTGAAGTACACTTGTGAAGTACTTCTTCTGTTTCTTCCTCAGCCTATTCCCGTCCACTCCTGGACATAGGCCTCCTCCATTTGCTTCCATGTCATTCTGTCCTGTGCAGACTGCATCCAGGTTATTCCGACGTGTCTGTTCAGATCATCCTTCCACCGTAGTTGCGGTCGCCCTGCACTTCTCTTCGCCGTCCATGGTCTCCAAGTCAGCTGTCTTCTTGTCCATTTTTCATCTGAGCTTCTGGCTACGTGACCTGCCCATTGCCATTTTAGAGTCGCCACCCGGTGGATGATGTCAGTGACCTTTGTTTTTTCTCTCACTGTATCGTTTCTGACTCTGTCTGTGAGACAGACAGAAGTCTTATTACATGTATTTTTTCACATACATTGGCAAAACAAAACATTTATTTTCCGTGAAATATATTAATTCTTGTATAAAACAGATGTTTTCTTTCATATTAATTATTTAACATGGAGTTGTACATCATTGTCCAAGAAACAATAATAATATAAAGAACTAGTCCTGTTTGTAGGTAACACAAGATAAAGTATATCTCCAGTAGTAATATTTATACAACAGTTTAATTGTACCAAAATACCAAAACTTTGTCCATTATTTGGACAACTTTTTATCATCATGAGTCATGGCTCTTGTTGATGTTCCAAAGTCAGGACTTGCCACACAATGTAGTGCTGTGTTGTTTGTTGCAAAATACATTTGATTTTACATTTGAGCACCGTAGGTGGTGGGTTATTGCTGCTAGTCAAATTGTTGTTTAAACTAAGCCCTGTATCTAAGAACCAGGCCCCTAGAATACTTTCAACAAGAGCTCCCTCCACTGCTTGTCATTGGACTCCCTCACACACTTACAGACAGTTCTTCAGCCATAACTTGGTGACATTAAGAACCGTCTTACAATCATGCGTGTAGCTGCTTCATGGGACATTTCCTTTGCAAACTAACCAGCCATCACACTTCTCCGAAGGGGTAGGCAGGTATTTCTCCTGATAAACTTCTCTGTACTCCACAACATTCATACATCGTTTCATGAAGGCACGTCGATTTTTCTGACTCCATACATGGCCCACCTTCGCTTTGCAGATGACATTGTCATTCTGGCGGAATCTGTGGGGGAACTCGAAAGGCATGCTTGATGAATTGAACACTGCATCCAGACGAGTGGGTCTCGGGATGAATGTGGACAAGACGAAAGTCATGCATAATGAACATATTATCCCGAAATCAGTAAACGTCGATGGGTCGGCTCTCGAAGTGGTACAAGAATACACATATCTGGGCCAAATCATTCAATTAGGTAGAAACAATTTCGAGAAAGAAGCCGACCGAAGAATTCAGTCGGGTTGGGCGGCCTTTGGAAAATTACGTTATGTTCTCACCTCTAAAATACCATGATGCCTCAAGACTAAAGTCTTCAACCAGTGCGTCTTGCCAGTCATGACGTACGGAGCCGTGACGTGGACACTGACAAAAGGTCTAGTCTACAGAATCCAGGTCGCCCAAAGCGCCATGGAAAGAGCCATGCTTGCAATAACGTTGAGGGACAAATTTAGAAACGAATTAATTCGTCAACAAATCAAGGTGACTGTGGTGGCTCTGAGGATTACTGGATATGGATGGATGGGAGCGGCAATGGATAGGGGGGGGGGGGTGCGCACCGCATTCACTTCTTATATTTTCATTCGACACTCTAACATACACAGAGTATCGACACATTCGTCTAAGAGATCTCATTTCTACTGCATTTATTCTGCTTTCATCCTTCTTTGCCAGTTCCGTGCTTCGCTTCCACACATAAGGGTCGGTACAAGAACACCATTGTGCACTGCCATTTTAGGTTTTTTGGATAGGTTTTTGTTTGCGATGACCACTTTAAGTGCACCATTCACCCTGTTGCCTGCCCCAACCCTTCTTTCAATATCCCTCTCCACTGTAAACATACTTCCTAAATACACAAACTCATCTACTTGGTCCAAATTTTCACCATTCACGCTAATGTTGTTAAACTAGCCAAAGATTAACTTTTACTCAAGCGAAACGGTATTTTATATCAAGCAAAATGTTTAGTAAACCAAATTATTTAAACTATTAATAAATAGGCAATTTTATTTTAGACGAGTAGTGCCAATGTCGTCTCGAATCTGTGTTATCAAGCTGCAATGTTAAGTTTATATCTCTGGGTCCATCGATCTATATATTAGGAATAATAATACGATCGTAGTCGTATTTTACATTTATAATCGAAATAAAATATGAGATTGTTACGAATTAGTTGCTGCCACGGGGTGAAAATGAAGATTACTCGTATCTCACTCCCGATCTCGAAGCAACTCCTCACAACGTGTTGATACACAAGTGAATCGCTAAGGTAACATCAGTATTCGATCTCTAAGATGCTCCGGGTAGTGATATGAGATTGAATATTTAGTATTTACAACTATATTTAATGGCACAAAATAAAGAAACAAGATTACTTATAAACTAAAGGGGACTTACATGCTATTCGTTGGCCAACGAATTAAAACTAACGTGACTAACGATGGCGGCAAGGACCGACGCTGACGGAAGCCGGCGCGAGGACTGCCAGAGGCTGCACGGCACAGAAGGATGCCCGGCGTCCACTTCTATCTCCCGGCTATCTCCCAGATGATGGACCGCGGAGGGCACGGGTCTTCTTCACAGCGACAGCGGTGGCCAGCATCAAGCCCCAATGGTGATTAGCTGGCGCCATGCGGCACGTATCGCGAACTTTTGAGTTTTTTCCCCCTCGCGGGACTCACTACTGACGAGTTTTTAGAATATGTTGTTAAGCTCCGGCTGTATGGAGAGCAGTTTTTCTCTCCATGGCAACTTTATAAGCCCTAGGCTCTAATGGTGGTAGTGGTGAGAGTGAATGGGTGGCAATTATACAAATACGAAATTACACAAGTTACAAAATTTAATAATAAAAAAAAAAAACAGGGGCTTAGGGCTAAACTCTTAAAATTAACCCGGTTGTAGCGGCGATGACAGAAGTAGGCTGGCAAGGATGGCTAGCAGGTTGGTCAGCAACAGGGCAGTCTGGTGATGGCGTCTGGCAGGTTTGTCAGCAACAAGGCGTCCAGCGCAGGATGTATGGAGGTCTACGGAGTTCGGTCCCAACTCCAGATCGGTTCTCCAACAAGGAAGATTGACCGCTAACTGATAGCAGTGATGGCGGTGTTTTCTGTACACTACGATATCCAGAATGGAAGAGACTGATTTTCCTCCCTAGTACTGCTTATATTTGTTAGGGGGCGTTTCCCTTTGTAGGTTGTAACCCCTACTATTGGCTGATAGCAAATATTCTCCCTCACACAGTTCTCTCCTCATTTATTTTAGACAAAAATTAACATAACATATCACAAAAATACAAAATATACACAATATTATAATTAATTACCTTATTATTAACTAAACTAACTAACTAACCATCACGCCATCTCCCCGAAAGGGTAGGCAGAAAGAATGGACTGTCACACTTTTACTGATGCGGCACTCCATCCTTCTCTTTTCGCCCCGCGGGAGACGCGGTGTGATGGGTTGCGAACCTCATCGCCACCAATAGGCATCTCTCGCGCACACTTCGATTGTCCAACACCCACAAAATAAATCTAAAACAAATAATATAAAATACATAAAATTAAATAACAAAATAATAATAATTTAACACAAAATGTTCTTTTTAGATGGTGCACAAATTGTCTATTTAATTTATGTTCCACGAATCCACCGTTTTTTTTAATTTTAGCACATAATGTAATAACACATAATGTTTTTTTCGATGTTGCACATGTTGACATGTTTTTTTGTTTATTTAATTTGTGTTACACGTATCCACCTTTTTAAAATTAGCTGTAATTAGGCACTTTACCAGCAAGAACTTAAAAATAATATTGAAGAAATTATTCAAATTGTCATTGGAACAAATGAAAATTTTATTTTTACACCTGTCAAAATTCTTTATAAAAACGATAAAACTAATATAATTTTAACAACAAAACAGTACAAACGTATTACGTGTCACAATTAACTATTATAAAGTGCGGCAACAGTTAAATTGACCAAAACAATTCACTTATACACGAAATATCTCCAAATTTACAGGAGCACCACATGAACCAAACTTTTGTCATATCTTTTTATTAATTACATTTATTTATTAACATTATATTCTAATTCTATTACATGATAAATCTTAGCCTAGCGACAATATGGAGGAATTTAGAGCTGATTAAATCAATAGGCTACCAATCGATCTACCTCTTGCCACCTCAACTTATCTTAACATTATACCTACTATCTACACATTAGTCTTTAACTTAATTAATTAATTAATTACAATTCTTACTTCTAGTTATTCCTATATTTACACATTTTAGAACAGGGGATATGATTCTCTATATCTAATCTAGGTCTATAATCCTTAATCAAATTAATCCTTAATTATTAACTAGTTAGGTAAGATTGATTGATTGCTTTTAATTATTAATTAGCTCTTTAATTAATTTGAAGCTAAAATCCTGGGCGACATCTTCCGAGGGACGGACGTAGTTATAGCAAGGACGCAACTCATTCCCTTGCGAGCGGAGAGTAGATCTCTTTAATTTAATTCGGGAGTATATTATTAGGGACTATCGTACCCCTAGATGGCGCTAATAGTACCGATTCTTGCAATTGCAATGTGACAGTTACGTTGGAGTCAGTATTGCTTTGCCGAGATAGGAATTTTTATGGCCGGATTACATTTATAACGCGACGGAGCGGTTTTTCCCCTTGGGGTTTATTACCTACTACCCCGGGTGGGTAATAAACGCGCGGTGGCGCTTTCCGATTTATTGGGGGCAAACCGCTTGTAAAATTAAAAGAATTTTGCATTATCCCGCGTCCTGGGGTTTTTTAAACTGCCCAGCGCTTTCCCATTTATAATTTAAATACAAATAGATTTCGTGTCCCACAGCCTTTGAATAGACCGCCGCCATGGCGACACTAAGTCGCTCCAGGATCGTAAAATATTTATTTTTTTTGGTCCGTGTTTCTGACACCATCTAACTGAGTTATATCAATGGCACGAGACACATACTAACGGCTTACAATAGCTCCATGTTGAAAATATCTGTACCTTAGAGCCAGACGGATGCAAAGACCATTTTTCGTAAAATGACTTTTTTATTGAATAATGATGACAAAAACGTTATCTTTTATTGGTAAAAAGATGGAAAAGCTACTTGCTATGGTTTAGAATTTAAAAAATAAAAAGGATGTAAAGACCAAAATGATCATAGAGCCAGAAGGATGCAACTCCATGTACATGGATTTGCATCTATTTGTAATATCGGAGAAAAGACTCAAATCCATTTGCCCCCTTCTAGCTCTAAAATATTATTATCTATGTGATTACGGCCTGGTAAATACTTTCAAGGCGGCATTGTTAGTGCAGTTTTTTAGACGAATAGTGCAAGAAATTGTCTATGGAAATGATGCATCTTATGTCAGGAATCTGTCCTCAATTGCGACCTGTCAGTGGTTAATGGAATACTCGCATTGCGTCGGAACTGTTGAGACGATCTATTCTCTTAAGTGCAAATGAATCGTTTCTGGTCGTTTCACGTCCGTCATTACTATTTCCTGCTTAGCTTTAAAAAGCATAGTGCCATAAGTCGACATCACAAGTCTGTGGCGTTTGCGAGTCCAGTGATCTGAATTTGGAAAGATGGAAGGCGCCATATCTGGGAGCACCGAGCGGAAGAGTCCGGGACAATCGGAGAGTGTGCTAATGCCCCGTGTTAAGTCTGAGCCGGAACCGGATACCTGGGATGCCAACGGAGACGACGATAACATTTCGGAACTACTAAATCTAGAAACGAGTTCGATGAACATCACAATTGTCAAGATTGAAAGTTTAAAAAATGAAGCAGACTTTAATGATGATGTCATGAATAACGCAGATATAGAAAGTTATTCGGTTGCCCCCAATAATGTCAAAATTGAGCCTTCCGATAGAGAAAGCGATCTCATACACGACGACACGTTCTCCGTAGATATAGACGTGTCGTGCAGTATTGTGAAGCAAGATCCTGTAAAAACAGAAGTATCTGAAATCAAACCATTTAAATTGAAAACTGAATTAAAAAGTCATTTGCTTTCTCATCCAGAAGTAAAACTATTTGAATGTTCGACGTGCAACAAACAGTTTAAAACAAAATCATATTTAAAAAAACATGTTTTGATTCATTCTGATGTAAAATCATTTAAATGTTTAACGTGCGATAAATCGTTTAAAACAAAATTAATTTCAAGAAGGCATATGCTAGCACATTCTGACATAAAACTGTTTGGATGTTCGGCGTGCAAAAAATCATTTAAAAGAAAATCAGAATTAAATAAACATGCGCTTACTCATTCTGATTTAAAACTATTTGGATGTTCAACGTGCAACAAACCGTTTACAACAAAATCGGGATTAAAAATACATACTCTTTGTCATTCGGATGTAAAAGCATTTAAATGTTTAACGTGCAACAATTTTTTTAAAACAAAATTAATTTTAGAAAGGCATATGCTTACTCATTCTGATTTAAAAATGTTTTTGTGTTCAACGTGCAACAAACCGTTTAAAAGAAAATCGGGATTAGAAAAACATACTATTTGTCATTCGGATGTAAGAGCATTTAAATGTTTAACGTGCAACAAATCTTTTAAAACAAAATTAATTTTAAAAATGCATATGCTTACTCATTCTGATTTAAAAATGTTTTTGTGTTCAACGTGCAACAAACCGTTTAAAAGAAAATGGGAATTAAAAAGACATATTCTTACTCATTCTAGTTAAAAACGGTTTGAATGTTCAACGTGCAATAAACTGTTTAAAACAGAATTGGGGTTAGAAAAACATACTCTTTATCATTCTGATTTAAAATCAATAAATGTCAATGCCACAAACCGTTTATAATAAATCAACGTTTAGATACTAGTGTTTTTGAAGGCTCACAAGGTAAAACACGTTATGGCTTTTGTCACTTTCGAAGTATTATACGGGTATGTCAAAGCTCGTAGAGGGCTTGTGGACTTTGGAAATAAATACATACATAAAAATATATTATTTGTACTTGTGTTACTCCTTCATTACCCAAAAGATAAATATTCCAATAATCAAAGATATTCCAAACTCTCCAGTTTGAAGATCATACGAATACACATGTGTCGTATCGTCACCGCGCTTTGGCGTCAGTGGAACCACTTTGCGGCACATGTAAAGTGCAATTGACTCAAAGAAAATTCATCAAATTTCATTCAAAATCATCGCTATACCGCCCGAGATGCTAAAAAAAGTGATAGAAAACGTATCAAAATGAGTACATTTTGCTTTGGCCAATAAAGGCGCCCACTTTGTATTCAAAAACTAGTATAAATAAATCATAAAGGGTCAAATTAAATAAAAAACACCTCATGTATAGAAATCGGTTATTATTTTTAAAGTTATTCAAAATTCACATACCAACATAAAATATGGCGCACCCTGTAGAGTAAATGCGGTGTAATTGGAACTTTTAGATGAACGTGTAGTCCATTTTTATATGATAGAATGCCAAATGCAGATATAAGAAGTGAATGCAGTGCGGATGAACCAAATAATGAAAGGTTACGAAGAAAAGGATCCATAAGATGGTTCGGACATATATAAAGAATGAATGAAAGAAGAACGATAGAAAAGTTGTGTACAAGTAGTGTGAATGTAATAACAGCCGAAGACATGGCATAATCAAATTGATTAATTTGATTATGCCATGTCTTCCTTGGCCTTCCTCGACTTCTTTTTCCATTCACACTACTTATAAATATATTTTTAACCATTCTTCCCTCATCCATTCGTTCCATATGTCCAAACCATCTAAGTGACCCTTTCTTGATTTTATTTACCACGCATTTCTTCCTTTATTACTTCATCATTAGATATTCTATCGTACTTTGATTTTTCGCACATCCTTCTTAGTGACCTCATTTCTACGTCATTTATCCTACTTTCATCCTTCTTCTGCCAACTCCAAGCTTTACTTCCATACATAAGGGTCGGCATTAGAACTCCATTGCGCACTGCCATTTTTGCTTCAGTCGATATATTTCTCATTCACCACATTCGCAGTTGACATATTCAAAGAGTTTGATCTAGAATCTTCCCAATTTGTAAAGCATCAACAAAATAAATTATTTTAAAAATGGTAACGTTTATCAGTTGTTTCAAAACAGTCGCGATTTTTTTTTGCGAATTTTTGACATTTGACAGCTATCAGATAAAACCTGCCTCACATTTAATTTCTAGTAATCAGTGATTTCGTCACCTGAGAGTAAGAAAGTTCCAACTGACAAAAGTAAAAAACTGAGAAAAATGAAGTCAAAGTTTTGTTGGTTTCGGGTGTATCTTGGAATAAAAGGTTTTTATTCCAATTTCCAGAGATCCTTTTACCGAGAAACGTGTAAATTTTGTCTGGCAACAGTTGGAATAATAAAGTTCTAAGTTTAAATGAATCCTTCTTCAGTGAATCGTGTGTTTTGAATGATCAGATTGAACTTAATTTTTTTTTCGTAACATCAAAATGACGATACTATTACATGTTATTTTTAATTGTACGTATAGATAAGGTTAGTACGAACCCTTTTCACGAAAAAAAGTCAAATGTGAAATTTTGTTAGTTGGAACCCTCTTACTATCGGGTGACGATTTCCAGACGGCATTTTTTGGAAACATGAACTATGAGAAATTTTATTAATTTGTCTATGGAAATGGCAAATCTGACGTTAGCAATCTGTCGCAATTGCAATTACCCAGTCAATAGAACATCTCTCGTCTCGTTGCGTCGGAACTATGAGCTATTCTCTGAAGTGCGAGTGAATCGTATGTGGACGGTGTCTACAGACATAGTATCCACGTGTGTTATTATTATTTCTTTCTTTGCTTTAATAGTAAAGCGCCACAAGTTGACATCGACATTCAACTGTTCGTTTGGGGCTACAATTTTGCGAGTCCAGTGATCTGAATTTGGAAGATGGAAGGCGCCGTGTCTGGAAGCACCGATAGGAAGAGTCCAGGACGATTAAATAGTGTGTTGATGCCCCGTGTTAAGTCTGAGCCGGAACCGGCTACCTGGGAATACGATAACATTTTGAAGCGACCAAATCTAGAAACGAGTTCGTTGAACATCACGATTGTCAAGGTTGAGTCTCTCAAAATTGAAACGAATTATAAAAATGATGACATGAATAACGCAGATATAGAAAATGATTCGATGGCCCCCACGTATGTCAAGATTGAGTCTCCCGGTAGTGAAGGTGATTTTATACAAGACGACACCGATATAGATGTGTCATGCAGTATTGTGAAACAGGATCATGTAGAAATAGAGAAATCTAGAAGCAAACAATTAAAAATAAGCACAGTTTTAAAAAAACATTTGTTTACAAGTTCAGATGTGAAATTATGTGATTGTTTAATGTGCAATAAATCATTCAAGAGAAAAATAGATATAAAAAGCCAGCCGAGTGTTCATTCTGATGTAAAACAGTTTGAATGTTCAACGTGCAACAAATCGTTTAAAAGAAAATTCTGTTTAAAGATGCATTTGCTAACTCATTCTGAATTAAAACGACATGAATGTTCAACGTGCAACAAACCGTTTACAACAAAATCATATTAAAAAAAAAACATTTTATTGTTCATTCAGATACGAAACTCTTTGATTGTTCAAAGTGCAACAAATCGTTCAAAACAGTATCCGAATTACATCGACATTTGGTTTCTCATTTAAATGTTAAACTATTTGAATGTTCAACGTGCAATAAATCTTTTAAAACAGTAAATGGTTTTAAAAATCACTTGTTTACTCATTCAGATGTGAAACTTTTTGGGAGTTCTACAAGCAAGAAACCGTTTGAATTGAAAAGCCATTTGTTTACTCGCACAGATGTTAAACTATTTGAATGTTCAACGTGTAAAAAACTGTTCAAATCAAAAAATGGTTTCAAAAGTCATTTGTTTACTCATTCAGACATAAATCTATTTGAATATTCAACGTGCAACAAACCATTAAAAAAAATCGTATTTAAAAATCAGTTTTTGATCATTTAGATCTAAAACTATTTGATTTGCGCCATTGAGGTGATTACATCACAAAAAATGGCATGTTAGAATATTATGATTATGATTATTGGTTACTCTTTTATAAATAAAACTATTTGAATGTTCAACTTGCAACAAATCATTTAAAACTAATTGCTAAATATGAATTGAACCCCAGAAGAAATAATATTTGAGCATTCGGCCTCTAAAAAAGGTTTAAAAGAATTTGAACTAAATCCCACGCTTATTAACTGCGAGGATAAGCCGGTAGTGTCTGGAATGATGAGGAACCCCTTTCGGCGTACCTCCTACTCGAACCTTAATGGTCAGAGCTGCGTCAGGCGAGAGTAGGTGATCGTGTTTTTATTATATGTAATTCTTGGGCTGAAGTTATTCATTATAAATATATGTGGCCGCTGTTATAGGTAAATACACTTGCCTTGATGTAAATGAACTCCTTAAATAAACCTTTCTAAACAAACCTGTTTTTAGTAATTCCCTTTACCACAGATGTATTACTTAACAAAGTAATGAAATGTGTCTAATTGCGGAGATGTTCTTTATGACGAAAATTCATTTAAAATACAATATATGCATATGTCTTCCCCCTTTCAGCGACAGCAATAGAGGCGGGAGAAAAGAGGACATCGTATTAAACATCGTGGTCACCAATATAGGATGCTATATCTGCTTATGCTGCTCTATTGGTGGCCTTCAGAGTAAATAAGCTGAGACGGGCCGGACAAGAGCGGAGAATGCCATCATAATGGATACCAAAAGAGTCTTAGATGGGAGTAGAGGTATATGAAAGGTCAGCAGAATGAGGCTTCACGGGAAGATGATTTAAGAAAGGATGCATCCCAACTATTAGAAGTATCAAACTGAAGGGTTGCAGATGAGCTGGCAACACCCGCATGGAAGGGAAAACTGCGGTTTCCTTTATTAGGGGGGCTTGCAACTGTTGGGACAGACCTGAGGAGTGGAAGTACAGGACTCAAGATAGGGTCCCCCTAGGACTATAGAGCCAGAGGGGGGATAACTGTTCTGGGAGGGGCGGTGGTGCACACAAGAATTGCGCATGTTCTATAGACGTATCACCTTACACATCTGCACTGTTAGCTTCTATACTTGAATCAAGGGGAGGTGGGTTTCCCTTTTTAATATATTTTGACACCTTTATTTGAGAAGCAAGGGGACCTTTACTGCATACAAACTGAACCTGTCCGGTAGTGAGTTTCTGACAAAATAACTATTCCACGGGCAGGACTAATTCTATGAACTATTGCCAACCTATGGAGCAAAGCGTACTATTTCCATGTATTTATTTAATTTATATCGACCTCCGTAATGCACAGCTATATCATCTATTATATATCACCAGTTATCGGCTACTAGCACTTATCATGGAAACAGCTGAACATTATCAACGAGACAGTAATATAATGTATCTTAAGAAATGACCCACATATAGTGGTGTGTATGATACAATTGGACAATCTGTCACCACTTCCACATCATGCCAAGCCGCTCATCTCAATCAGTTTGCTAAGCATTGGTGAACCAAATCTGGCCTCCGGAATCATGCACAGCGTCGGCAAGTGACAACAAGCGCGCTCTTGTCAAGGTGTCAGGTATCAGTCTATGCTTCTTGTTCGAGCATGACGGATGTAGAGATTGCTGTGGCGACATTCACGTGCATCTGTATACTCGTATTTACTGTCAACGAAACCGTTGTAATATATATTTTAATAAATCATTTCCAAACCGCTTGTCAGCACTGGGAGGATGAACGTATCACATAGCTTTATATTCAGTTTCTATTAGATTTGGGAACCACCTGGAGATAAAGATATTTCAACAAGAGCTTCCTTACAAAGTATAAATTATTCACATTATGGAAGGTGACAGCTAACATATTATCTGTATATAAAATACAAAAAAATGCAATTTTTCAATGAACATGTTGCTTAGTTTTGTGTCTTCAATCTGGAAAGAATGAAATTCCTTTATTCATTGCAATTTTCATATTCAGGATGATTATTTAATCAAGTAATTGGCAAATTCAGAGATTTAGTGTATAAGAAATTCAATAATAGTGTAAAGGAAAAACTAATAGTGCTAATACAGTGACTTCGTTGGCCAACGAATAGCATGTAAGTCCTCGTTAGTGATATAACCATGTTTCATGGTATAATAGGTGAGATTGCACTAGACAAATTTTACATGACCGAAAAGGCGTTTTCTCTCTGGAGGCTTGTATGATCTTAGTTAAGTTTAATTTTAATTAGTGATAAGATTATGAAACACAATTTAAAAACAGTAATAGTGATAGTGACAATTTGGTGATAAAAAAAGAATAGCGTTCTGCCCCGGTATCGCATAGCAGTTAGGTACTGCCGGGCCCAATTTTCGCGAGTGGCCACACTTTGAAGGAGATGACCTCACCCCTCACCCTGCGGAGCAGGCTCAAGAGGGCTGCATGGCGGCGCTCGACAGTGGAAAATCACACTTCAGAAGAGGCGGACGTGCGGCTTCCCCGCGCCCGCTGGCCGCGGCGCGCGGGCCAGAGGCCATTCCCGCCTCGCACGTCCCTCTTGGCGCGGACGCCATTAGCGGCCGACTCGCCTCCACGCTGGCTTCGCAGATCACCGTCCTCGTGCTAACCATGGCGTCAGCTCATCACCATTGGGGCGTGATGCTGGCCACCGCTGTCGCTGAGAAGAAGACCCGTGCCCTCCGCGGTCCATCATCCGCGTGATGCTTCTGTGTTATACAGCCTCCGGCAGTCCTTGATGCTGGCCACGACAGCGTCAGCGTCGGTCCTCGCCGCAGATCAAGTAGCGTTATTCAGTGACGGAGTAGTTTTAAGTTGTTCCAACGATTAGCAAGTAAGTCATCTTTAATTTATAAGTGATATGTTTCTTTCTTTTTTATGTTTGTGTAAATAAATATAAGTGTAAATAGTAAATATTGGTTTCAATCTCATATCACTATACCTCCCGGAGCAGTCTCAATTAACGTAATAATGATTACATTAGCGAATAAACACTGGGTAATACGTTGTGGGAGAGTGCTTCGAGATATGGAGTGGGATACGATTAATCGTCATGTTTCACCCCGTGTCGGAAAGCAACTTTTACTAACAATGGCACGAGACACATACTAACGGCTTACAATAGCTCCATGTTGCAAATATTATCTATGTGATTACGGCCTGGTAAATACTTTCAAGGCGGCATTGTTAGTGCAGTTTTTTAGACGAATAGTGCAAGAAATTGTCTATGGAAATGATCCATCTTATGTCAGGAATCTGTCATCAATTGCGACCTGTCAGTGGTTAATGGAATACTCGCATTGCGTCGGAACTGTTGAGACGATCTATTCTCTTAAGTGCAAATGAATCGTTTCTGGTCGTTTCACGCTTGTCATTACTATTTCCTGCTTAGCTTTAAAAAGCATAGTGCCATAAGTCGACATCACAAGTCTGTGGCGTTTGCGAGTCCAGTGATCTGAATTTGGAAAGATGGAAGGCGCCATATCTGGGAGCACCGAGCGGAAGAGTCCGGGACAATCGGAGAGTGTGCTAATGCCCCGTGTTAAGTCTGAGCCGGAACCGGATACCTGGGATGCCAACGGAGACGACGATAACATTTCGGAACTACTAAATCTAGAAACGAGTTCGATGAACATCACAATTGTCAAGATTGAAAGTTTAAAAAATGAAGCAGACTTTAATGATGATATAATGAATAACGCAGATATAGAAAGTTATTCGGTTGCCCCCTATAATGTCAAAATTGAGCCTTCCGATAGAGAAAGCGATCTCATACACGACGACACGTTCTCCGTAGATATAGACGTGTCGTGCAGTATTGTGAAGCAAGATCCTGTAAAAACAGAAGTATCTGAAATCAAACCATTTAAATTGAAAACTGAATTAAAAAGTCATTTGCTTTCTCATCCAGAAGTAAAACTATTTGAATGTTCGACGTGCAACAAACCGTTTAAAACAAAATCATATTTAAAACAACATGTTTTGATTCATTCTGATGTAAAATCATTTAAATGTTTAACGTGCGATAAATCGTTTAAAACAAAATTACTTTCAAGAAATCATATGCTAGCACATTCTGACATAAAACTGTTTGGATGTTCACCGTGCAACAAATCATTTAAAAGAAAATCAGAATTAAATAGACATGCGCTTACTCATTCTGATTTAAAACGATATGAATGTTCAACGTGCAACAAACCGTTTACAACAAAATCGGGATTAGAAATACATACTCTTTGTCATTCGGATGTAAAAGCATTTAAATGTTTAACGTGCAACAATTTTTTTAAAACAAAATTAATTTTAAAAAGGCATATGCTTACTCATTCTGATTTAAAACTATTTGGATGTTCAACGTGCAACAAACAGTTCAAAACAAAATCGGGATTAGAAAGACATACTATTTGTCATTCGGATGTAAGAGCATTTAAATGTTTAACGTGCAACAAATCTTTTAAAACAAAATTAATTTTAAAAATGCATATGCTTACTCATTCTGATTTAAAAATGTTTTTGTGTTCAACGTGCAACAAACCGTTTAAAAGAAAATGGGAATTAAAAAGACATATTCTTACTCATTCTAGTTAAAAACGGTTTGAATGTTCAACGTGCAATAAACTGTTTAAAACAGAATTGGGGTTAGAAAAACATACTCTTTATCATTCTGATTTAAAATCAATAAATGTCAATGCCACAAACCGTTTATAATAAATCAACGTTTAGATACTAGTGTTTTTGAAGGCTCACAAGGTAAAACACGTTATGGCTTTTGTCACTTTCGAAGTATTATACGGGTATGTCAAAGCTCGTAGAGGGCTTGTGGACTTTGGAAATAAATACATACATAAAAATATATTATTTGTACTTGTGTTACTCCTTCATTACCCAAAAGATAAATATTCCAATAATCAAAGATATTCCAAACTCTCCAGTTTGAAGATCATACGAATACACATGTGTCGTATCGTCACCGCGCTTTGGCGTCAGTGGAACCACTTTGCGGCACATGTAAAGTGCAATTGACTCAAAGAAAATTCATCAAATTTCATTCAAAATCATCGCTATACCGCCCGAGATGCTAAAAAAGTGATAGAAAACGTATCAAAATGAGTACATTTTGCTTTGGCCAATAAAGGCGCCCACTTGATTGATGTTGTATTCAAAAACTAGTATAAATAAATCATAAAGGGTCAAATTAAATAAAAAACACCTCATGTATAGAAATCGGTTATTATTTTTAAAGTTATTCAAAATTCACATACCAACATAAAATATGGCGCACCCTGTAGAGTAAATGCGGTGTAATTGGAACTTTTAGATGAACGTGTAGTCCATTTTTATATGATAGAATGCCAAATGCAGATATAAGAAGTGAATGCAGTGCGGATGAACCAAATAATGAAAGGTTACGAAGAAAAGGATCCATAAGATGGTTCGGACATATATAAAGAATGAATGAAAGAAGAACGATAGAAAAGTTGTGTACAAGTAGTGTGAATGTAATAACAGCCGAAGACATGGCATAATCAAATTGATTAATTTGATTATGCCATGTCTTCCTTGGCCTTCCTCGACTTCTTTTTCCATTCACACTACTTGTAAATATATTTTTAACTATTCTTCCCTCATCCATTCGTTCCATATGTCCAAACCATCTTAGTGACCCTTTCTTGATTTTATTTACCACGCATTTCTTCCTTTATTACTTCATCATTATTACTTCATTCTATCGTACTTTGATTTTTCGCACATCCTTCTTAGTGACCTCATTTCTACGTCATTTATCCTACTTTCATCCTTCTTCTGCCAACTCCAAGCTTTACTTCCATACATAAGGGTCGGCATTAGAACTCCATTGTGCACTGCCATCTTTGCTTCAGTCGATATATTTCTCATTCACCACATTCGCAGTTGAGATATTCAAAGAGTTTGATCTAGAATCTTCCCAATTTGTAAAATATCAAAAAAATAAATTATTTTAAAAATGTTTACGTTCATCAGTTTGACAGCTATCAGATAAAACCGGCCTCACATTTAATTTCTAGTAATCAGTGATTTCGTCACCTGAGAGTAAGAAGGTTCCAACCTACAAAAGTATAAAACTGAGAAAAATGAAGTCAAAGTTTTGTTGGTTTCGGGTGTATCTTGGAATAAAAGGTTTTTATTCCAATTTCCAGAGATTCTTTTACCGAGAAACGTGTAAATTTTGTCTGGCAACAGTTGGAATAACAAAGTTCTAAGTTTAAATGAATCCTTCTTCAGTGAATCGTGTGTTTTGAATGATCAGATGGAACTTGATTCTTTTCGTAACATCAAAATGACGATACTATTACATGTTATTTTTAATTGTACGTATAGATAAGGTTAGTACGAACCCTTTTCACGAAAAAAAGTCAAATGTGAAATTTTGTTAGTTGGAACCCTCTTACTATCGGGTGACGATTTCCAGACGGCATTTTTTGGAAACATGAACTATGAGAAATTTTATTAATTTGTCTATGGAAATGGCAAATCTGACGTTAGCAATCTGTCGCAATTGCAATTACCCAGTCAATAGAACATCTCTCGTCTCGTTGCGTCGGAACTATGAGCTATTCTCTGAAGTGCGAGTGAATCGTATGTGGACGGTGTCTACAGACATAGTATCCACGTGTGTTATTATTATTTCTTTCTTTGCTTTAATAGTAAAGCGCCACAAGTTGACATCGACATTCAACTGTTCGTTTGGGGCTACAATTTTGCGAGTCCAGTGATCTGAATTTGGAAGATGGAAGGCGCCGTGTCTGGAAGCACCGATAGGAAGAGTCCAGGACGATTAAATAGTGTGTTGATGCCCCGTGTTAAGTCTGAGCCGGAACCGGCTACCTGGGAATACGATAACATTTTGAAGCGACCAAATCTAGAAACGAGTTCGTTGAACATCACGATTGTCAAGGTTGAGTCTCTCAAAATTGAAACGAATTATAAAAATGATGACATGAATAACGCAGATATAGAAAATGATTCGATGGCCCCCACGTATGTCAAGATTGAGTCTCCCGGTAGTGAAGGTGATTTTATTCAAGACGACACTGATATAGATGTGTCATGCAGTATTGTGAAACAGGATCATGTAGAAATAGAGAAATCTAGAAGCAAACAATTAAAAATAAGCACAGTTTTAAAAAAACATTTGTTTACAAGTTCAGATGTGAAATTATGTGATTGTTTAATGTGCAATAAATCATTCAAGAGAAAAATAGATATAAAAAGCCAGCCGAGTGTTCATTCTGATGTAAAACAGTTTGAATGTTCAACGTGCAACAAATCGTTTAAAAGAAAATTCTGTTTAAAGATGCATTTGCTAACTCATTCTGAATTAAAACGACATGAATGTTCAACGTGCAACAAACCGTTTACAACAAAATCATATTAAAAAAAAAACATTTTATTGTTCATTCAGATACGAAACTCTTTGATTGTTCAAAGTGCAACAAATCGTTCAAAACAGTATCCGAATTACATCGACATTTGGTTTCTCATTTAAATGTTAAACTATTTGAATGTTCAACGTGCAATAAATCTTTTAAAACAGTAAATGGTTTTAAAAATCACTTGTTTACTCATTCAGATGTGAAACTTTTTGGGAGTTCTACAAGCAAGAAACCGTTTGAATTGAAAAGCCATTTGTTTACTCGCACAGATGTTAAACTATTTGAATGTTCAACGTGTAAAAAACTGTTCAAATCAAAAAATGGTTTCAAAAGTCATTTGTTTACTCATTCAGACATAAATCTATTTGAATATTCAACGTGCAACAAACCATTAAAAAAAAATCGTATTTAAAAATCAGTTTTTGATCATTTAGATCTAAAACTATTTGATTTGCGCCATTGAGGTGATTACATCACAAAAAATGGCAAGTTAGAATATTATGTTTATGATTATTGGTTACTTTTTTATAAATAAAACTATTTGAATGTTCAACTTGCAACAAATCATTTAAAACTAATTGCTAAATATGAATTGAACCCCAGAAGAAATAATATTTGAGCATTCGGGCTCTAAAAAAGGTTTAAAAGAATTTGAACTAAATCCCACGCTTATTAACTGCGAGGATAAGCCGGTAGTGTCTGGAATGATGAGGAACCCCTTTCGGCGTACCTCCTACTCGAACCTTAATGGTCAGAGCTGCGTCAGGCGAGAGTAGGTGATCGTGTTTTTATTATATGTAATTCTTGGGCTGAAGTTATTCATTATAAATATATGTGGCCGCTGTTATAGGTAAATACACTTGCCTTGATGTAAATGAACTTCTTAAATAAACCTTTCAAAACAAACCTGTTTTTAGTAATTCCCTTTACCACAGATATATTACTTAACAAAGTAATGAAATGTGTCTAATTGCGGAGATGTTCTTTATGACGAAAATTCATTTAAAATACAATATATGCATATGTCTTCCCCCTTTCAGCGACAGCAATAGAGGCGGGAGAAAAGAGGACATTGTATTAAACATCGTGGTCACCAATATAGGATGCTTTGTCTGCTTATGCTGCTGTATTGGTGGCCTTCAGAGTAAATAAGCTGAGACGGGCCGGACAAGAGCGGAGAATGGCATCATAATGGATACCAAAAGAGTCTTAGATGGGAGTAGAGGTATATGAAAGGTCAGCAGAATGAGGCTTCACGGGAAGATGATTTAAGAAAGGATGCATCCCAACTATTAGAAGTATCAAACTGAAGGGTTGCAGATGAGCTGGCAACACCCGCATGGAAGGGAAAACTGCGGTTTCCTTTGTTAGGGGGGCTTGCAACTGTTGGGACAGACCTGAGGAGTGGAAGTACAGGGCTCAAGATAGGGTCCCCCTAGGACTATAGAGCCAGAGGGGAGATAACTGTTCTGGGAGGGGCGGTGGTGCACACAAGAATTGCGCCTGTTCTATAGACGTATCACCTTACACATCTGCACTGTTAGCTTCTATACTTGAATCAAGGGGAGGTGGGTTTCCCTTTTTAATATATTTTGACACCTTTATTTGAGAAGCAAGGGGACCTTTACTGCATACAAACTGAACCTGTCCGGTAGTGAGTTTCTGACAAAATAACTATTCCACGGGCAGGACTAATTCTATGAACTATTGCCAACCTATGGAGCAAAGCGTATTTTTCCATGTAATTATTTAATTTACATCAACCTCTGTAATGCACAGCTATATCATCTATTATATATCACCAGTTATCGGCTACTAGCACTTATCATGGAAACAGCTGAACATTATCAACGAGACAGTAATATAATGTATCTTAAGAAATGACCCACATATAGTGGTGTGTATGATACAATTGGACAATCTGTCACCACTTCCACATCATGCCAAGCCGCTCATCTCAATCAGTTTGCTAAGCATTGGTGAACCAAATCTGGCCTCCGGAATCATGCACAGCGTCGGCAAGTGACAACAAGCGCGCTCTTGTCAAGGTGTCAGGTATCAGTCTATGCTTCTTGTTCGAGCATGACGGATGTAGAGATTGCTGTGGCGACATTCACGTGCATCTGTATACTCGTATTTACTGTCAACGAAACCGTTGTAATATATATTTTAATAAATCATTTCCAAACCGCTTGTCAGCACTGGGAGGATGAACGTATCACATAGCTTTATATTCAGTTTCTATTAGATTTGGGAACCACCTGGAGATAAAGATATTTCAACAAGAGCTTCCTTACAAAGTATAAATTATTCACATTATGGAAGGTGACAGCTAACATATTATCTGTATATATAAAATACAAAAAAATGCAATTTTCCAATGAACATGTTGCTTAGTTTTGTGTCTTCAATCTGGAAAGAATGAAATTCCTTTATTCATTGCAATTTTCATATTCAGGATGATTATTTAATCAAGTAATTGGCAAATTCAGAGATTTAGTGTATAAGAAATTCAATAATAGTGTAAAGGAAAAACTAATAGTGCTAATACAGTGACTTCGTTGGCCAACGAATAGCATGTTGTTAGTAAGTTGCTCTCGACACGGGGTGAAACATGAAGATTACTAGTTCTCCACTCCCGATCTCGAACCAACTTTCACAACATGTTCATGCCCAAATGCCTCGCTAATGTGATTATTATTCGATCTCTAAGATGCTCCGGGATGTATAATGATATGAGATTGAAACCAATATTTACTATTTACAATTATATTTAAACATACAAACATACAATATACAAAAAGAAATACACAAGATCACTTATAAACTAAAGATGACTTACTTGCTAATCGTTGGAACGACTTAAAACTACTCCGTCACTGAATAACGCTACTTGATCTGCGGCGAGGACCGACGCTGACGCTGTCGTGGCCAGCATCAAGGACTGCCGGAGGCTGCATAACACAGAAGCATCACGCGGATGATGGACCGCGGAGGCACGGGTCTTCTTCACAGCGACAGCGGTGGCCAGCATCACGCCCAATGGTGATGAGCTGACGCCATGGTTACTGACGCCATGCGGCGATATCGCGATCTTTTCCAGAATCACTTCCCGGCGTTCGGTATAACACTTCGCGATCTTTTTAGACTATCTCCCCTCCGACAGGCAGACTGGGGCGAGAGCTGCTAACTCAGGAGATCATGTTTGCGATCCGGGGCAGAACGCTATGAATTGTCACCCACTATTATTGTTGTCAGTCAAACAAGCCTCCAGAGAGAAAACGCCTCCATGGTGCAGTCTCACCTATTATGCCATCATGCTATATGGCGTTTCGCAAAGTGAACTCTCTTTAACGATTGAGAAATTATTTTGGTGACATTTTTTTTTTGCTCCTCAACCAAAAAATTTGATTTCGATCATCGAAAAAAAAAGAATCGGCTCACTTTGTTGAGCGAAACCGTTCAACTCAGATCCCTTAAACAGCTCACTAAAAAGAGTCGACTCTTTTGCATTAATATACGATTCACCCAGCGGATCATTGAGCTGCCGCTCTTTTTTTATGGATCATCGCTCACCCGCTCACCAAAGTGAGTCGACTCTCTGAGTCGACTCGTGAGCGGATCGCACATCCCTATCAGGAATCTGTCATCAATTGTGACCTGTCAGTCGTTATGGAAACTCGCATTGCATGTTGAGTTGTGCCTATCCGTCAAAGTTAGCGATAGTGCCATCGACATCAGTCTGTGGCGTTTGCGAGTCTAGTGATCTGAATTTGGAAAGATGGAAGGCACCATATCTGGGAGCACCGAGCGGAAGAGTCCGGGACAATCGGAGAGTGTGCTAATGCCCCGTGTTAAGTCTGAGCCGGAACCGGATACCTGGGATGCCAACGGAGACGACGATAACATTTCGGAACTACTAAATCTAGAAACGAGTTCGATGAACATCACAATTGTCAAGATTGAACGTTTCAAAAATGAAGCAGACTTTAATGATGATGTCATGAATAACGCAGATATAGAAAGTTATTCGGTTGCCCCCAATAATGTCAAAATTGAGCCTTCCGATAGAGAAAGCGATCTCATACACGACGACACGTTCTCCGTAGATATAGACGTGTCGTGCAGTATTGTGAAGCAAGATCCTGTAAAAACAGAAGTATCTGAAATCAAACCATTTAAATTGAAAACTGAATTAAAAAGTCATTTGCTTTCTCATCCAGAAGTAAAACTATTTGAATGTTCGACGTGCAACAAACCGTTTAAAACAAAATCAGATTTAAAAAAACATGTTTTGATTCATTCTGATGTAAAATCATTTAAATGTTTAACGTGCGATAAATCGTTTAAAACAAAATTACTTTCAAGAAGGCATATGCTAGCACATTCTGACATAAAACTGTTTGGATGTTCGGCGTGCAACAAATCATTTAAAAGAAAATCAGAATTAAATAGACATGCGCTTACTCATTCTGATTTAAAACTATTTGGATGTTCAACGTGCAACAAACAGTTCAAAACAAAATCGGGATTAGAAAAACATACTCTTTGTCATTCGGATGTAAAAGCATTTAAATGTTTAACGTGCAACAAATCTTTTAAAACAAAATTAATTTTAAAAAGGCATATGCTTACTCATTCTGATTTAAAAATGTTTTTGTGTTCAACGTGCAACAAACCGTTTAAAAGAAAATCGGAATTAAAAAGACATATTCTTACTCATTCTAGTTTAAAACGGTTTGAATGTTCAACGTGCAATAAACTGTTTAAAACAGAATTGGGGTTAGAAAAACATACTCTTTATCATTCTGATTTAAAATCAATAAATGTCAATGCCACAAACCGTTTATAATAAATCAACGTTTAGATACTAGTGTTTTTGAAGGCACACAAGGTAAAACACGTTATGGCTTTTGTCACTTTCGAAGTATTATACGGGTATGTCAAAGCTCGTACAGGGCTTGTGGACTTTGGAAATAAATACATACATTAAAATATCTTATTTGTACTTGTGCTACTCCTTCATCACCCAGAAGATAAATATTCCAATAATCAAAGATATTCCAAACTCTCCAGTTTGAAGATCCAATTTTATGTTTTTAAATAGTCTCGCCACTTTGCCACCAATTTTATGTTTTATCCTTCGGGTGAGGATTTTTGGGATGGAATAACTTCCAACACGATTAAATTTTTAAGTAGAGAACTTTATTTAAGACGATTTTAGAAGCAAGAAATTACATAGGTATAAAGAAGTGTTACAAGTACCTAAGGAGTTGCAATTGTATCAGATTTAATCCATGATGCGGTTCAGCTTAAATAGTGTGCATTTCTTTGTTCGATGACACATGTACCTGTGGGAACAGATCAATAAAAACATTGTCGCGTTCGAGCCCTTATGTTTACAAAAATATTAATAATATAAACAAACCTTCAATGAGCCAGACGGAGACGTGGGAACAGATCAATCAGGGAAGGGAACAGATTTAATCCCCAAATGTTTACTTAATATAATATAAACAAATCTTGCTTCGAAATATAGAGACGTAGGAAAGTGATTTGTGGGAACGGGTAGTTAGGTACATAACACCAAGAAATAAGCAATATGTTTAAGTCAATGTTTATTTTTATGTTGTATTCACAGAAAAAATAGCTGTCACATTCTGTAATATGTATGTATAATTTAAAATGTATTTATTACGTAAGAATTTATTTAATTGATATGCAGTATAACGTCGTTTATTCAGACGTCAGTTGGCCGGAACGTCGCTTATCTGGACAAGCTGAGATGAAAATCTCTGATTATTTTTCCAGTACTGTAGAGTAATATAACCCTTTTTACGTATATGTACTACATATTTACTTGTTTTTGCAGTAAAAATTGTAATTGCACAATCAATAAATGAGCCGACGAAAAAAATGATTCACATCTTATTTTGCTACAAGAATTGGCGCCTGTTTGATTGTCCGGAACGTCTCCAATCTCAATTATTCCGGATAAAAGATGTTCTAGTGCATTACAGTTTCATCCCAACCCCTGGTGATGTTTTTTTTGTTTGTTTGTAGAATGCCAAATGCAGATATAAGAAGTGAATGCAGTGCTGATGAACCAAATAATGAAAGGTTCGTTACGAAGAAAAGGATCCATAAAATGGTTCGGACATATATAAAGAATGAATGAAAGAAGAACGATTGAAAAGTTGTATACAAGTAGTGTGAATGGAATAAAAAGCCGAGGACGGCTGAGGGAAATATGGCATGATTTATAAATGGCAGCCACATTCGCTAACCAACCATCACGCCGTTTCCCCGGAGGGGTAGGCAGAGAGGATGGATCGCCACATTGTTCTATCCTGACATAACTCTCGCGCCTCTTCTACATTCACACATCGTGACATGCAAGCTCGTCGATTGTTTTTACTTCAAACATTACTGCCTTTCAGTAATTGATTAATTTGGTTATGCCATGTCTTCCTTGGCCTTCCTCGACTTCTTTTTCCATTCACACTACTTATAAATATATTTTTAACCATTCTTCCCTTATCCATTCGTTCCATATGTCCAAACCATCTTAGTGACCCTTTCTCGATTTTATTTATCACGCATTTCTTCCTTTATTACTTCATCATTAGATATTCTATCGTACTTTGATTTTTCGCACATCCTTCTTAGTGACCTCATTTCTACGTCATTTATCCTACTTTCATCCTTCTTCTGCCAACTCCAAGCTTTACTTCCATACATAAGGGTCGGCATTAGAACTCCATTGCGCACTGCCATTTTTGCTTCAGTCGATATATTTCTCATTCACCACATTCGCAGTTGACATATAAGAGTTTGATCTAGAATCTTCCCAATTTGTAAAGCATCAACAAAATAAATTATTCTAAAAATGGTAACGTTTATCAGTTGTTTCAAAACAGTCGCGATTTTTTTTTTGCGAATTTTTGACATTTGACAGCTATCAGATAAAACCTACCTCACATTTAATTTCTAGTAATCAGTGATTTCGTCACCTGAGAGTAAGAAAGTTCCAACTGACAAAAGTAAAAAACTGAGAAAAATGAAGTCAAAGTTTTGTTGGTTTCGGGTGTATCTTGGAATAAAAGGTTTTTATTCCAATTTCCAGAGATTCTTTTACTGAGAAACGTGTAAATTTTGTCTGGCAACAGTTGGAATAACAAAGTTCTAAGTTTGAATGAATCCTTCTTCAGTGAATCGTGTGTTTTGAATGATCAGATGGAACTTGATTCTTTTCGTAACATCAAAATGACGATACTATTACATGTTATTTTTAATTGTACGTTGTTACTTTTAATTGTTGTAAGTATCAGGTGACGATTTTAATAAATCATTTCCAAACCGCTTGTCAGCACTGGGAGGATGCACGTATCATATAGCTTTATATTCAGTTTCTATTAGATTTGGGAACCACCTGGAGATAAAGATATTTCAACGAGAGCTTCCTTACAAAGTACATTTTAAATTATTCATATTATGGAAGGTGACAGCTAACATATCTGTATATAAAATACAAAAAAAAATGCAATTTTACAATGAACATATTGCTTATTTGTGTGTCTTCAATCTGGAAAGAATGAAATTCCTTTATTCATTGCAATTTTCATATCCAGGATGATTATTTAATCAAGTAATTGGCAAATTCAGAGATTTAGTGAATAGGAAAAGCAATAATAGTGTAAGTGACAATTTTGGCGTGTGGTAACACTGGGGGGCGTGACCTAACCCCCACCCTGCAATTTTTTGAACTCGGAGCGCTCTCGAACAGCGACGCGTGAGTCAGACACCGGCCTTGGGTGGCAGGTACATCTTACCGGCGCCCGAAGATAATCTGAAAAAGATCGTGATATCACCGCATGACGCCAGTAACCATGACGTCAGCTTATCATCATTGGGGCCTGATGCTGGCCACTGCTGTCTCAGCGAAGGAAACCAGACCGCCTTTCGCTTCCACGCTCTTCCCCATCGTCCGTCTCGCAAATCCCTCGTGGTGCCGACGGAGGAGGATGCCAAGCCGCCTGACACGGTCCGTCGCCGTCCACATCGACACCATTAGCCGCCAGGTGCCGGCTGCCTCAGACCCGGCCAGCCTCCACGTCACTCTTGGACGGATGAACGCAGCCCCAACTCGGCGCTGCTGTCCCGAGGATAGCATTACGCAGTTAGTTTTAAGTCATTGGCCAACGAATAGCATGTAAGTCCTCGTTAGTTCCTAAATAATCTTTCTTTTTCTTTTGTATTGTATGTTTCGTTAATAAATGTAATTTTTAATAGTAAATATTGGTTTCAATCTCATACATCCCGGAGCATATCTTATATAACATAATGTTGACATTCGCGAAGCACATGGGCAACGTTGGGAAGTTATTCGGATCGGGGATGAAATTTCGATCAAATTCATTTTTCACATCGTGACAACAAGCTCCTAACAACGTATTAATAACTACCCTTACTTGAGACTGGCCAGAATGTTAGTAAGATGCTCTCGACACGGGGTGAAACATGAGATTAGTCGTATCTCACTCCATATCTCGAAGCACTCTCTCACAACGTATTGCCCAGTGTTTATTCGCTAATGTAATCATTATTATGTTAATTGAGACTGCTCCGGGAGGTATAGTGATATGAGATTGAAACCAATATTTACTATTTACAATTATATTTAAACATACAATATACAAAAAGAAAGAAACAAGATCACTTATAAACTAAAGATGACTTACTTGCTAATCGCTGGAACAACTTAAAACTACTTCGTCACTGAATAACGCTATTTGATCTGCGGCGAGGACCGACGCTGACGCTGTCGTGGCCAGCATCAAGGACTGCCGGAGGCTGCATAACACAGAAGCATCACGCGGATGATGGACCGCGGAGGGCACGGGCCTTCTTCACAGCGACAGCGGTGGCCAGCATCAAGCCCCAATGGTGATTAGCTGGCGCGGCTGGTTAGCACGAGGACGGTGATCTGCGAAGCCAGCGTGGTGGCGAGTCGGCCGCTTATGGCGTCCGTGCCAAGAGGGACGTGCGAGGCGGGAATGGCCTCTGGCCAGCGCGCCGCGGCCAGTGGGCGCGAAGCCGCACGTCCGCCTCCTCTGAAGTCTGATTTTCAACTCTCGAGCGCCGCTCATGCAGCCCTTTCGAGCCTGCTCCGCAGGGTGAGGGGTTAGGTCATCCCCCTTCAAAGTGTGGCCACTCACGAAAATTGGGCCCGGCAGTACCTAACTGCTATGCGATACCGGGGCAGAACGCTATTTTTTTTCACTCACAGAATTGTCATTATCACTATTATTGTTTTTAAAATGTCTTTCATAATCTTATCACTAATTAAAATTAAACTTAACTAAGATCAAACAAGCCTCCAGAGAGAAAACGCCCTTTCGGTCATGTAAAATTTGTCTAGTGCAATCTCACCTACTATGCCATGAAACATGGCTATATCAAGAACACCCACAAGCGGTGAAAAGCCATAAAAAAAAGAACGAAGAAGAATAAAAATTATTTATGAAAAGGTACAACAGCGTGTCTATGGAAATGACACTGTGGTATCTGTCATTAATTATATATGACTCGCTAGTCAATAATTAAACATTTGTCGCGTTGTTTCGGAACTATTGAGACGAGTCATTCTCAAAAGTGCAAGTGATTCGATTCTAACCCGGTGACTACAGAACAAATAACCATATACTTCATTACATTTTCCTATATGGTCTTAAATAGTTAAGTGACACAGATCGACATCGAAATTAAATTTTTCATTTGCTGTAACAAGTTTTCAGTGATCTCCAGAACCTAAACTGAATTTGGAAAGATGGAAGACGCCGTATCTGGGAGCACCGAGCAGAAGAGTCCAGGACAATCGGGGAGTGTGCTGATGCCTCGTGTCAAGTCTGAGCCGGAACCGGCTACCTGGGATGCCAACGGAGGCGACGATAACGTATTGGAGGGACCAAATCCAGAAATGAGTTCGATGAACATCAGAATTGTCAAGGTCGAGTCTCTCAGAAGGTCGAGTCTCTCTAAGGATGATGACTCGAATAACCCTACTCATGCAAACGTGAACCTATTCAAATGTTTAGCGTGTGGCAAATCATTTAAAAAAAAATCTTATTTAAGACAACATTCGATTACTCATTCAGATCTAAAACCATTTAAATGTTTATCATGTAACAAATCGTATAAAACGAATCAAGAATTGAAAAGACATTTTCTTATTCGTTCAGATGTAAAACCATTTGAATGTTCATCGTGTGACAGATCGTTTGACACTGAATCAATTTTGAAAGTCCATCTTCGTAGAGTTCATTCAAAAATCGGAGATCTGGTACATAAGTGTTAGTGTGCCGATATTTCTTGCAATTTGATTGGTTGCCGGGTCAAATGTGCCGAATGGTCGTTAGTATGTTCCAAGACGTTGAGTGGGGTGCACGCGTCTGGCTGCTCATATACTCGGTGATTCGAAAAATACTCGTTTTGCAGGGGTGTTTTTAAAACATTATTTTATTTTTGATTAATCGCAAATTTACCATGTCGAAATTAGGAAAAGGACAACCACATTCAGGGCAAGCAAAGGAGATTGTTTTAAATGTTTACAAATATCTTGAGGATTTATATAAATCCAGCATGGGAACTTCCAGACACCATAAGCCTGGACACTAGACTTTCCAAATAATTTAAACATTGTATAGTATCATTATTTGAGTGAATCTCATCTACACATTGTTTTAAGCTACATTAAGTGCACGCTAACTAACTAACTAACTAACCATTACGCCGTCTCCCCGGAGGGGTAGGCAGAAAGAATGGAACGCCACGCTGTTCTGTCCTGACATACATCTCTCGATTTCTCTACATTCATACATCTTGTCAAGCACGCACGTCGATTTCTCCGACTCATCACGTGACCGACATTCAATATTTGATTGATTTGATCGTGCCACGTTTTCCTCGGTCTTCCGATTCTATTTCTAGCTCCGTTCACGCCGTTTACATAAACCTTCTTTACCATTCTGTCTTCACTCATTCTTTCCATGTGTCCGAACCATCTAAATGACCCTTTCCTTATTTTGTTCATAACACTTTCATTCGCACCACATTCACTTCTTATACTTGCATTTGTCACTCTATCATACACAGATTTGCCACACATTCGTCTTAGAGAACATTTCTACTGCATTTATTCTACTTTCATCCTTCTTTTGCCAGTTCTATGCTTCACTTCCATACACAAGGGTCGGCACAAGAACACCATTGTGCACTGCCATCTTGGCTTTTTTGAATAGGCTTTTGTTTGCGATGACAACTGTTCTTATATACTTGCAATTGTTCTTGTGTAATAAAAATTTTCGAACATCATTTATTCTCCTTATAGTCCCCCCAAATAATCCGGTTAAGGTTTTCAACGGTTTCCTCAGCTAAAGGCGAATGTCGAAACATATATAGATAGCCCGTGGACCCCAAAGCTTGGTTGCGTCAGCTCTGTACAGTTAAAATACATAATACAGGAAGAAATTTTGTAATATCCTTCAGATAAACACCTGCATCCGTGATCCTTCAAATATTGTAATTGAAACCAATAAAGGAAAAAAGTATCTTTATTATTACGATTCGTTTTTCCAAGAAAAAATCAAACAAATTATAATTTTAATGAACTTATTTTTTATAATATTTGCAATTAAACCGATAGCATTTTTGTTAATAAAAAAATGTTAAAACTAATACGATTATTTTATTATGTATTACTGTATGAGGTATGCAAGCGATACGATTTGATGATGAATGTGAATAAGTCCAAGGTAATGATTTTCGAAAAAAAAGGAAGCATGACAGTCTGCAACAGTAGTGTGAACGGTGGAAATCTGGAACAAGTGGATGAATTTGTTTATTTAGGAAGTATGTTTACAAAGGACGGGAGGGTGGAGAAGGATATTGAAAGAAGGGTTGGGGCAGGCAACAGAATAAATGGTGCACTTAAAGTTGTCATCGCAAACAAAAGCCTATCCAAAAAAAAGCCAAGATGGCAGTGCACAATGGTGTTCCTGTGCCGACCTTTATGTATGGAAGTGAAGCATGGAACTGGCAAAAGAAGGATGAAAGAAGAATAAATGCAGTAGAAATGAGAGAGTGACAAATGCAAGTATAAGAAGTGAATGTGGTGCGAATGAATGTGTTATGAACAAAATAAGGAAAGGGTCATTAAGATGGTTTGGACACATGGAAAGAATGAGTGAAGACAGAATGGTAAAGAAGGTATATGTAAACGGCGTGAACGGAGCTAGAAATAGAGGAAGGCCGAGGAAAACGTGGCACGATCAAATCAATCAAATATTGAATGTCGGTCACGTGAGGAGTCGGAAAATCGACGTGCGTACATGACAAGATGTATGAATGTAGAGGAATCGAGAGAAGTATGTCAGGACAGAACAGTGTGGCGTTCCATTCTTTCTGCCTACCCCTCCGGGGAGACGGCGTGATGGTTAGTTAGTTATGTATTACTTATTATTGTGTATTTCTAACTTGTATCTTTAGTGTATTGAAAAAAAATCTGTATTGCTTTGGACATGTTTAATTAAATAAATGAAAGAAGAGAAAAATAATTTTATTATAATTTTTTGCAACCCGTGAAATATTCACGGAAGTAAAAATTGCCTACCCTTTAAAAACTTGGTACACTGTACAACTACAGACGTTAAAAATTTCGCTATTAACAATATCAAATTTGTTCTCCTTTTGTTAACTTTGATTTCTTAGAAAGGCGGTTACATTTGAAAATGTCTTAGAAGGGCGAAACACGTATTTCCCATAAAATATAATAAAACTTCTAGAAAACTGACGTTTTCATTCGTATTGATTAAAACACGTATATTTATTTCAATGTTTTAGTATATGATTGAAATATTTTTGGGTTTTACCATCATAAAAAAATAATATTAGGTCCTTACATATGAAATTGGCGTTTTGCCGTACTGGCAACTTTGATCTCAAATATCTTCTTAAATCTGGCCAGACGATTACGGCAGATGTCTATTGTCAGCAACTGCAAACCATGATGGAAAAGCTAGCTGCTAAACAACCGAGGCTGGTTAATCGCTCTAGGCCACTGCTGCTTCATGATGACGCTAGACCACACACTGCACAACAGACGGCTACCAAATTAGAAGAGCTTCAATTGGAATGTCTAAAACATCCACCGTACTCTCCGGACCTTGCCCCAACAGATTACTATTTTTTTCGAAATTTGGATAACTTCTTGCAAGGGAAAAAATTCAACTCCGATGGGGCAGTCCAAACCGACTTCAAAGATTTTATTGATTTTCGTCCGAATGGTTTTTTTTAGTAAAGGGATCGATGAACTACCTATGAGATGGCAAAAGTGCACAGATAGCAATGGTACATACTTTGATTAAATAAATATATTATATTTAAAAAAAATCAACTTTATGTTCCTCCCATACAAAACGCCAATTTCATAATAGCGCCTAGATTTTTTGTAAACGCACTGTCAATCATACTAGTGCAAACGATCTCCCTGTAGTGCATGGACTCTACTCATTCAGATGTACTGTTTGAATGTGCAACAAATTGTTTAAATCGAAATCGTATTTAAATAAACATATTCTTTTTCATAACTAAAAAGCAAAGCTATCCCAAATTGGATTATGTTTTTTATAAGTTACCTCGAGGGGAGAAAACAATTCGTCTAATACGGAATTTTTCAATCGGAACCTTTTCTTGTAATCTAGGGGTCCCACAAGGCTCAAACCTAGGGCCACTCCTCTTCACCATCTTCATAAATGATATTGGGAAGGTGATAAACTTCTCGCGATTTCTTTTATTTGCCGATGATATGAAATCATCCCTACAAATTAACAAACCTGACGACTGTCTTTGCCTCCAGTCGGACATTGATAATATTGTTAACTGGAGTCACAGTAATAAAATGGAATTCAATGTCTTTAAGTGCGTTATGCTATCTTTTACTAGAGCATTGAAAACTGTGTATCATAGATACACAATGAACAACCAGCAACTAGCACATGTCTTCTTCTCTGGTTTCAATCCTGGGATTGGTTTGCAGCAATTTCCTCCATTATTCTCTTCCATTTTTCCCTGTCTTGTGCGGCTCTTTTGAGATCTGCATATGATGAGCAGCGTACGTCCACCAACAGGTCCTCCAGGTACTCTCGGCGTGGGCGTCCCCTAGAGTTTGTCCCCTCGATCATACCCTCCATTATGGCATGCAAGAGACCTTCTTGACGTATTACATGGCCGATCCATCTTGCACGCCTTTCGGACAAGGTCCTGAGCAGGTGCCTTCCTCCTTCGATTCCTTGAAGAACTTCCTCATTCGTGATGTGGTCTCTCCAGGAAATTCCAAAGAGTCTTCTATAGGACCACATCTCAAAAGCCTCTAGTCTCCGCTTATCCCTTTCGGATAGGCACCATGTCTCGCAGCCGTACATCAAGACACTCCATACATAGGTCTTGATGAGGAGTATTCTCAGTTTTAGGTCTATATTATTTGACTCTATTATTTTCGACCTTTTATTAAATGCAAGCCTAGCCTGACGTATACGGCTGTCGACCTCGCTCTTAGACCGACCGTCCCATGTTATTTTGCTCCCGAGGTAGACAAAGCACATGTATCTACGATGAAAGATCTCGGAATCATCTATGAGAGTAGGCTGGCTTTTCGTACACATATCGAGAGGATGTGTGACACTGCACTGAGGATGTTGGGCTTCATCATTCGGACCGGAAGAGTTTTTAGAGATCCTAATGTGCTTAGAGTCCTATACAACGTGTTGGTTCGGAGCAGACTCGAAAGTGGTTCTGTGATATGGAGTCCTCACGAGGCGATATATTCCGTTATGCTGGAGAGGGTTCAGAAAAAAATTCGGAGGTATCTCTACATGAGGGAGTATGGTAGTTATCCGTGGCTCTATCCCACGGCATTTCTTTTGGGAATCCTCGGAACCAATTCTTTAAAGTTTCGAAGAGATGGGCATCTCATTACCCATTTCTTTAGATTAATCAGGGGATATTTCGAGAACTCGACCATGTGCGGAAACACAAATGTGTATTTGAATATACTACATTTGTGTTTCCGCAGTACCGGTATGTCAATTTTACTGTCTCCTCGTGCGGGCCATTTGTAAAGTATTTAAATGCATTTTCTTCAGTGTATTTACTTTATAAAAGTACTAGTAATATATTGAACACACATTTCTATGTAAAATGTTCAAAATAATGTTAATGCATTTTTTCATTTCTTTGTCATACATGTTTTTTTCCTATGTCTTTCTTCTTCAATAGGAGTTGCGTCGCTCTCTTTGTATTATATAAATGTGTTATGCCTTATGAAACACTTATATGAAAATAATTATCTGTTTTTCGTAAGTGTATTGGAATCTTAAATTTTATGTGGATTATCATATTAACCCTTAACGTACCGTGTTCAAAACAAAACGCTCGCTCCCATGTGGTAAATTCAGTTTACCGCTAACTTTATCTAAATATCAAGCATATGACTCGATGAATCAAAATTTAATTTATGTCATCTTGTAGGGAATTTCATTAGGAATAGATGGATATCTATAACATACATGGATTATTTGAAAAACATATCATTATTAATTTTTTTCTGGAACCATGCGATTTCTGATATAGAATGCGAGACAGCATATGAACAACTGACACCAAGTATGAACTTGTCTCGCCCCGCCGCGCCGTGGCGCTATAATTTTACGTATGATAAAGGCACCTAGGCAAAATGTATAGTACGTTCAAGACAACGAGTACGTATTAATATTTGTCCCTTTTGGTAAAGTGTTAATATTTTCACAGTTCTGATATTATTAAGTTGCGTGCTGCGTTTCCGTCGACAGTCGGTATTATTACGTACCTATGAAAAGGTCAAACATATAATTTATAATACGTTCAAAACAGCGAGTAAGTATTTGTCACTTTTGATAAAGTTGTAAATATTAGCAAAACAAATTCTACCTTAACACGAATGAAGGTGAGGGCAGTCTTAGAAAATATTTTTTTTTGGGATGAAGGAAGTAATTTTTTGCTTTTTTTTTATTACGAAATATTGAGAACACTTCAATGGAGGATTACAATTTTTTTTATAATATTAGGGTCCATAGGTTTTAAGAAAATCAACTTTAAATTGGCAGTGGAAACTCAATTGACCACATGGCAACGCGACGGTTAATACATAAATAAAGTGAAATAAATCATAGCAAGACGTAATAAATAATTAAATATCTTATTTTAAAATAATGTTCTAGCGTCGTTCGTGGTATGATACATATTCCTGCCGTCATATCGACAAGGACGTGAAACGGGCAAAATATCGAATGAAGGCGAAAGATATGAGGCCTCTTATGAACTAATGCTAAATGCAGATTTAGAAGTCAACAACAACAACAAACCATCACGCCGTTTCCCCGCAGGGGTAGGCAGAGAGAATGGACCGCCACACTACTCTATCCTGGCACACCTCTCTAGATTCCTCCACATTCATACATCGAGTCATACACGCACGTCGATTCTTCCGGCTTCTGACATGACCAACTTTTAATATTTGATTAATTTGGTCATGCCATGTTTTCCTCGGTCTACCTCGACTCCTTACTCCATTTACAATGTTCATGTATACTTTTTTAACCATTCTTTCTTCACCCATGCGCTCCATATGTCCGAACCAACGCTGCGAACCTTTCATAATTTTGTTCATAATACCTTCTTTCGCTCTACATTCCTTCCTAATATCAGCGTTCTACCACACATACGTCTTAGGGACCTCATCTCTACCGCATTTATTCTGCTCTCATCTTTCTTCTGCCAGTTCCATGCTTCGCTTCCATACATAGAAGTCAATGCAGTGTGAAAGAAATCGTTCAATATGCTAGTTGTATGATGGTGGTTTGGGTACATAAAGGAACGATAGAAAACATTTGTTTACAATGCTTAGGCGCAAGAAATAGAGTAAGACCTACAAAATTGTAAATGTTCGTCCAATGCGAGTGAAGTGCTTACCTATACAAGACATGAGTCTGGAGACAGTATTATATAATAAATAAAAATACTTGTCTATGGAAAATACCATCCAAATGTCAAGAAGCTGTGTTTATGATGCGAGCCAGCGCGTCTCGCCAGTCGGTGTTTGGACTTCTAGCGAATAAGAATAAGAACGAATAAGAAGACATATCCTAAAAAGAGTGAATCGTTTCTGCCCGGTGTCATAATTTCCTTCTTTGAATTAAAGAGTATAGCGATATTAACAGTAATCTACATTTACATGTTGTGTTGTGTAACAAGTTTGTGACTTTGCGTGTAAGAACCTAAACAGGAATGGAAGGCGCCGTGTCTGGGAGTCCGGGACAATCTGGGAGTGTGTCAATGTCCTGTGTTAAGTCTGAGCCGGACCTGACTATCTGGGATACCAGCGAAGACGACAAAAGCATTTTAAAGCAACAAAATCTCGAAGGGAGTTCGGTGAACATCGCAGCTGTCAAGATTGAATCTCTCGAAGAGGAAGCGGATATCGATAATGATCACACGAATAATGCATGTTTTAAGATAGAACATGATTGGATGAACTATGATGTTGTCAAAATTGCGCCTCACCACAGCGGAAAATATTTTAAATGTGACGACACGTTCTCCTTAGATATAGATGTGTCGTACAGTATTGGAAAGCAAGATCCCATTGAATTGAGCCCAGATGACACCTCAGTCCAAGTCCACCAGAAAATGATAGAAAAATCATCTGAAAGTTCGACTTGCAACAATCAGTTTGCATTCAAATCGCAATTAATAGAAGATTTGCTCTCTCACTCGGAAGGAAAATCGTTTTCATGTTTAATATGCAACAAATCGTTCAAATCAAACATAACTTTAAAAACGCACATTCTTACTCATTCAGATATAATAAAATCAATTAAATGTTCTACGTGCAACAAATCGTTAAAAACAATATCTGGTTTAAGAAAGCATTTGAAGGCTCATTCAGATGTAAAATCTTTTCAATGTTCTACGTGCAACAAATCGTTTAAAACTAAAAAGTATTTAAGAAGGCATTTGAAGGCTCATTCAGATGTAAAATCTTTTCAATGTTCTACGTGCAACAAATCGTTTAAAACTAAACAATATTTAAACAAGCATGTTACTAGTCATTTAGATATAAAACCGTTTAAATGTGTAACGTGCAATAAATCATTTAAAAGGAAATCTTGTTTAAACATGCATTTGCTTTCTCATTCAGATCTAAAACCATTTGAATGCTCAAAGTGCAACAAACCGTTTATAACAAAAGCACACTTACAAAGACATTTGATTAGTCATTCAGATATAAAATCAATTAAATGTTCAACGTGCAACAAATTGTTTAAAACAAAATCTGGTTTAAGAAAGCATTTGAAGGCTCATTCAGATGTAAAATCTTTTAAATGTTCTAAGTGCAACAAAGCGTTTAAAACTAAACACAATTTGGAAAGGCATTTTTTAACTCATTCAGAAATAAATACATTTAAATGCTTAAAGTGCAATAAATCGTTTAAAAGGAATTTAAGTTTAAATACGAACTTGCTTTCTCATTCAGATATGAAACCATTTGAATGTTTAAAGTGCAAGTTTAGTGCAAGTTTAGTACAAAATCATATTTAAAATCACATTTGGTTACTCATTCTGATCTGAAACTATTTGAGTGCTCAAACAACATTTGTTTCATCATTCAAATATGAAGCTATTCGATTGTTCTCCGTGTAACAAATCGCTTAATCAAATTTGAAAAAACATTCGCATGTTCATTCATATTTAAAACTGGTGAAATGTGGTGTAAGATGGGGGAGAAGCAGAAGGCGCTTGTGGAGATATCACGTGGGCCGAATAGAGTATACACGAATTTAAAAAAATGTCTTCTTCTTCTTCTCCTTATAGACCTTTGGTCTGTTCCTGAAATCAGGCTGGCCTCTCTTGCGAGGTTGACTCCCAGCTATCTCTCCATCTCTTCGGCGGTCTTCCTGGGGGACGGCAGCCGGCAGGAATCTGATGCGCCGCAGCGTGTGGGATTCTGGTGGGATCCATCCTCTGCACGTGCGCATTCCAGTATCTTCTGCGTTGTCTGCCCCATCTCACGACATCCTCCACCTTGCAGATCTCGCGGATGTAAAAGACGAAAACCCCCTCAGCAAGAGATGGAGAGATGGCTGGTCATCATCATCCTGGGACAGCTCACCGTCATAAACGGGTCACACGAGCTAAACTAAGAAGAAAAAGAAATGCTTTAATTTAAATGACTAGTTAAAACAATGGCGAGCTAATTAAAATGTTACCCTATGTCCTTACTCATTCAGATTCTGTAAAACTCTTAGTGTTCTAACTAAAACTAACTAACTAACCATCACGCCATTTCCCCGGAGGGCTAGGCAGAGAGGATGGATCGCCACACTGGCCTGTTCTGGCATACCTCTCGGGATTTCTCTACATTCATACATCGTACCATGCACGCCCGTCGATTGTTCCGACTTCGAATGTGGCCGCCTTTTAGTAATTGATTAATTTGGTCATTCCATGTGTATCGGACGTATGCGAGTAGTTTTTAATTTTATTAATTTTTTATTTTATTATTAATTTTTTATTATTTTTAACTATGCTAATTTTATTATTTAATTCATGTTTGTATTTTGTATTAATTTAAGTTTAATTTGTTTATGTTTTTGTTAAAATAAATAAGGCAATCGGTAGTCGCGTGAAAGCGCATAGCAACGAGATTATGCAGTAGCTCAATCGAGATTATTCTTGGAATAGTTTTGCGGTTGCTCGCGTGTTGTTAAACAGCCAATCAGAGGCCATAGCAACACAGCGGCTGCGACTAAAATTCTCCGAAACTGTAAAAAACGTTAAATAACCGTTATTGCTAGTTTGCGGAGACTATATAAGCGGGTCTTGTAAGGACTCGGCCTTCTCTCTTCCTTCAAATTCTGACACGCGTGGACACGCTGCGCGTAAGAGGCTTGGCGCTCTTAATTACGTAAAAACCAGTATTTGAGCTACTGCACACTTCTCTTCGCTTCTACCCTGCACCGATTGCCACATATAATAAAACTTTGTTTTATTACACAATCATCATCACGCCGTATTCTCCGTTTAACCATCCACACCACATCGGAGACGAGCAGCAGTCAGCGGCCAAAATAAATATTAATAGTACGGGGGGAGCAATCTGTCCCGTACACCATGTTTTCCTCGGTCGTCCTCGGCTTCTTTTCCCACTCACGCTGCTTGTGTACAACTTTTTAACCATTCTACTCTCATCCATTCGTTCCATATGTCCGAACCATCTCAGTGATCCTTTTTTAATTTTATCCATGATGCAGTCATCTGCCTTACATTTCTTTCTTATTTCATCTTTCGGTATTCTATCATACAACGTTTTCCAGCACATTCTTCTTAGTGATCTCATTTCTACGGCGTTTATCCTGCTTTCATCCTTCTTTTGCCAGCTCCAAGTTTCACTTCCATACCTCTTAGTGTTCTAAGGCCAAAAAACTGATATCTCTAACGCTTAAAAATAAAAACGATTTTTGATTCGGGGTAAATTAATTTGCCATTCTATTTGAGCGTTCTACCTCCAAAATGGTTCAAAAGAATCTAAACGAAATCCCGCGCTTACTAACAGCGAGGATAAGCCGGTAGTGTCTGGAGTGGAGAGGACCCCTTTCCGGCGTACCTCCTACGCGAGTCTTAATAGCCAGAGCTGCGTCAGGCAAGAGTAGATGAACGTGTTTTTATTATATGTAATTCTTGGGCTGAAGTTGTCCATTATGTATGTGGCCGCTGTTATAATTATATACGCTTGTGTAAGCCTTGATGTAAATGTACTCTTTAAATAAAATTTTCTAAACAAAACTGATTTTTGCAATATCCATCACCTAGTGTGTCCCCTTGGTGTCTAGTATGTATGAGGTATGCAAGCGATACGATCTGATGATGAATGTGAATAAGTCCAAGGTAATGATTTTCGAAAAAGAAGGAAGCATGACAGTCTGCAGCATTAGTGTAACGGTGAAAATCTGAAACAAGTGGATGAATTTGTTTATTTAGGAAGTATGTTTACAAAGGATGGGAGGGTGGACAAGGATATTGAAAGAAGGGTTGGGGCAGGCAACAGAATTAATGGTGCACTTAAAGTTGTCATCGCAAACAAAAGCCTATCCAAAAAAGCCAAGATGGCAGTGCACAATGGTGTTCTTGTGCCGACCCTTATGTTTGGAAGTGAAGCATGGAACTGGCAAAAGAAGGATGAAAGTAGGATAAATGCAGTAGAAATGAGATCTCTAAGACGAATGTGTGACAAATGTGTATATGATAGAGTGACAAATGCAAGTATAAGAAGTGAATGTGGTGCGAATGAAAGTGTTATGAACAAAATAAGGAAAGGGTCATTAAGATGGTTTGGACACATGGAAAGAATGAGTGAAGACAGAATGGTAAAGAAGGTATATGTAAACGGCGTGAACGGAGCTAGAAATAGAATCGGAAGGCCGAGGAAAACGTGGCACGATCAAATCAATCAAATATTGAATGTCGGTCACGTGAGGAGTCGGAGAAATCGACGCACGTGCATGACAAGATGTATGAATGTAGAGGAAGCGAGAGAAGTATGTCAGGACAGAACAGTGTGGCGTTCCATTCTTTCTGCCTACCCCTCCGGAGAGAGACGGTGTGATGGTTAGTTAGTTAGTTGGTTACACCATCATATTCATCACCGCGAGTTTAACAGTGGTCCGTGTCATGTCTGAGCCGGAACCGGCTACCTGGGATGCCAACTGAGACACCGATAACGAATTCACGCAGAATTGCAAAGAAAGCGGATCGTATTCTATGCCTACCCCTTCTCTGAAATGGTGCAATGGTGTGTTGATGTAAAAATGAAGTAATGTTTGCCAATGCACCGCCCTGCGCCCGCCCGGGTAGCCACGAGTATTTGAACGAAGGCCGGAACTGTTTCCTTAGTCTTATTAAATGATAGACAGTTTAAGTGGCTTAGTTATGTTTTTGTATGAAAGATCTGAAAGGGTTGGATGTAGGTGCCAAAATGAGCGGAGTGTCAGTAAGCTGTCTCTTGTATGCGGATGACGCTGTCCTACTTGCAGACAACGAGCATGAACTACAAGTCCTGGTGAATCGTATGTATGAGGTATGCATGCGAAATGATCTGATGATGAATGTTAATAAGTCCAAGGTAATGATTTTTGAAAAGGAAGAAACCACGACAGTCTGCAACATTAGCGCGTGAATGGTGAAAATTTGGAGCAAGTAGTTGAGTTTGTGAATTTAGGTAGTATGTTTACAAGAGATGGGAGAGTGGAGAGGGATATTGAAAGAAGGGTTGGGGCAGGCAACAAAGTGAATGGTGCACTTAAAGTTGTCATCGCAAACAAAAACCTATCCAAAAAAGCTAGAATGGCAGTGCACAATGGTGTTCTTCTACCGACCCTTACGTATGGAAGCGAAGCATGGAACTGGCAAAAGAAGGATGAAAGTAGAAATGAGATCTCTTAGACGAATGTGTAGTAAATCTGTGTATGATAGAGTGTCAAATGCAATTATAAGAAGTGAATGCGTGCCATGAACAAAATAATGAAAGGGTCGTTAAAATGGTTTAGATACATAATAAAAAATATTGAAGACAGCATGGTGAAGAAAGTATAAATGATCGACGTGAACGGAGCTAGAAATAAAGAGAGCCGATAGAATAAATGCAGTAGAAATGAGATCTCTTAGACGAATGTGTGGATACTCTGTGTATGATAGAGTGTCGAATGAAAATATAAGAAGTGAATGCGGTGCGAATGATGGTGTCATGAACAAAATATTGAAAGGATCATTAAGATAGTTTGGACATATGGAAAGAATGAATGAAGAAAGAATGGAAAAAAAAATGTATGTTAATGATGTAAATGGAGCCAGATATAGAGGAAGACCGGGGAAAACGTGGCACGATCAAATAAATCAAATATAAATGTCGGCCATGTGAGGAGTCAGAGAAATCGACGCGCGTGCATGACACGATGTATGAATGTTGAGGAAGCGAATTGAGAAATATGTCAGGAAAGAAAGGTTTGGCAGTCCATTCTTTCTGCCTACCCCTTCGGGGAGACGGCGTGATGGTTAGTTAGTTAGTTATGTTTTATTAAGCACACTTTTAATTAAAAAAACACCCTTTCATTAACATACTTCTGGCTTGCTTTTCTCCTCCTACCGACATCCGCTGGACCTGCCTTCCGGATGACGAAATCTTCAAAAGAATGCCGAGCAGCTGAATCCCGATTAGATCCGGGGGAAAAGGATAGAAGAGAAGTATTTCAAGTGAACGTCCTCTCGCACGCCTAAGTTGTGACAAAGTGGAGTTTTAGAACAATGCAACTCTATGCTGATGATACAGTTATGTACTACCACAATCGGGATCTCCTTAAGCTACAATATGAAATTGAAAAGGATGTGGCTCACTTTGCAGAATGGCTTCGAATCAACAAACTGAGTCTCAACACGAAGAAGACTCACTATCTCCTCTTTGGAAACAAAACATGTAGTGATCTTACCTTGTCTATAGGCAATGATCAAATTGAACGGAAAAACGTAACTAAAGACTTGGGGCTGTTTATAGATTCTCAGCTTAAATGGAATAAACATGTTAAAGAAAAGATTACTCCAATAACTGGAGTGCAATTTAGATTCTTCCCTTCTCTGGTTTCAATCCTGGGATTGGTTTGCAGCAATTTCCTCTATTCTTCTCTTCCATTCTTCCCTGTCTTGTGCGGCTCTTTTGAAATCTGCAAATTGATGAGCAGCGCACGTCCACCAACAGGTCCTCCAGGTACTCTCGGCGTGGGCGTCCCCTAGAGTGTGTCCCCTCGGTCATACCCTCCATTATGCCATGCAAGAGACCTTCTTGACGTATTACATGGCCGATCCATCTTGCACGCCTTTCGGACAAGGTCCTGAGCAGGTGCCTTCCTCCTTCGATTCCTTGAAGAACTTCCTCATTCGTGATGTCGTCTCTCCAGAAAATTCCTAAGAGTCTTCTATAGGACTACATCTCAAAAGCCTCTAGTCTCCGCTTATCCCTTTCGGATAGGCACCATGTCTCGCAGCTGTACATCAAGACACTCCATACATAGGTCTTGATGAGGAGTATTCTCAGTTTTAGGTCTATATTATTTGACTGTATTATTTTCGACCTTTTATTAAATGCAAGCCTAGCCTGATGTATACGGCTGTCGACCTCGCTGTTAGACCGACCGTCCCATGTTATTTTGCTCCCGAGGTAGACAAACTCCTTGGTGTTCTTTAATGGAACTCCTGACATCACTACTCGCATCTGATGTTTTATTTAGATTACAGGGCATGTTATCCACTCCGTTGCGTCGCGCTGTTTACGCTTCCATGATACATTCTCATCTGTCTTACCTTTCCTGTATCTGGGGCTATAGTACAAAGAAGAAAGCTACTGAGATTCAGGTGATCCAAAATCGGGCTGTTAGAAATATTTTCCGTCTACCGTGGTACACTCATGTAAGGGCCCTATATTCTCAGACGAAAATAATTCCTTTCAAATCCTTCCAAAATTAGAGATCACTAAAACTCTACTACAAATAATAAAGTCATGAACGCACTCTAATAACTAACTAACTAACTAACCATCACGCCGTCTCCCCGAAGGGGTAGGCGGAAAGAATGGACTGCCACACCTTTCTTTCCTGACATATTTCTCTCGCTTCCTCAACATTCATACATCGTTTCATGCACGCGCGTCGATTTCTCTGACTCCTCACATGGCCGACTCCTCTATTTCTGGTTCCATTTACATCATTAACATATAATTTTTTTACCATTCATTCTTCATTCATTCTTTCCATATGTCCAAACCATCTTAATGATCCTTTCATTATTTTGTTCATGACACCATCATTCGCACCGCATTCACTTCTTATATTTTCATTCGACACTCTATCATACACAGAGTATTCACACATTCGTCTAAGAGATCTCATTTCTACTACATTTATTCTACTTTCATCCTTCTTTTGCCAGTTCCATGCTTTGCTTCCACACATAAGGGTCGGTAGAAGAACACCATCGTGCACTGCCATTCTAGCTTTTTTGGATAGGTTTTTGTTTGCGATGACAACTTTAAGTGCACCATTCACTCTGTTGCCTGCCCCAACTCTTCTTTCAATATCCCTCTCCACTCTCCCATCTCTTGTAAACATACTACCTAAATACACAAACTCAACTATTTGCTCCAAATTTTCACTATTCACGCTAATGTTGCAGACTGTCATGGTTTCTTCCTTTTCAAAAATCATTACCTAGGACTTATTAACATTCATCATCAGATCATTTCGCATGCATACCTCATACATACGTAATGCGTAATGTCCCCGTGGTTATTTAATCTGTATATGGACAATTGTATGAAAGAGTTGAAAGGGTTGAATGTAGGTGCCAAAATGAGCGGAGTGTCAGTAAGCTGTCTCTTGTATGCGGATGACGCTGTCCTACTGCAGACAACGAGCATGAACTACAAGTCCTGGTGAATCGCACTCTAATACTCGACCAATATTTAATACGGACGTACACCAACATGACACGCGCTCACAGAATAAGATACATATATCAGCGGTGCATTCAACTAGATTCGGTGTAAAATCCTTACTATTTATAGCCTCTACAGAATTTAATAAACTCCCTAATGATTTAATAATGATATCGAACCAAAAACTTCAATCTGATAAACTTAAAAGTAATTTTCTCAAGCTGAATGATTTCTGAATATAGCAGTGATCTACTTCTCTTTCGTGACTTTGCTCCCTCGCACCTATTATCTGTGAATGTGTGCATAGGAGTATGAATGAAACGGACCGGTAAGGAGTTTTTTTCCTTTTTTTAAAATATATTTTCAGTTCTTATAAAAATTACATATGTTTAAAGTTCTTGCTTCAGTAGTCTGGTCCCCATACTATGAAATTCACATTTCTAATATTGAGTCTGTACAACATCGTTTTCTAAGGAAAATTGGTCGAATGCTCAGACTTGACAGAGAGGAATACTCCTATTCTGACTTGGAAAAGCTACTAAATATTTCACCATTAGTTGATCGCAGAAATAAAAATGATTTAATCTCCTTTTTTTAAATAATAAACTCACACTTTGATGCACCCTGTCTTCTCGAAAATATAAAATTCAATGTACCCACCCGGAATCTAAGGCAAATTAAACTTTTTCACGAAAATCTCCATAAAACAAACTACGGATATAATGCACCTATACCTAGAATGACTAGACTTGTAAACTGTTGTCAAGACTTAGATTTTTTTGGATTAAATCTAAATTCTTTTTTGTCTAAACTTAAAAAATATCGACCTCCATCAAACCCTTAAATTGTCTAAACCAGATGCAGCTTTTACTATATGTTTGTCACTGAGACTACTTGTACCTTGTAATCCTTCCACAATATAATCAAATATGTCGTTAGCTAATTGCAGTCGTGTTCTTGTTGCTCATCTCTGGTATACATATCCTTTCTTCTTTACTCTCTTCCAGATCATCCTCTTAACTTGTCCTAGGCTAATTGTTTACTGTTACTGTTTTAAAATGTTCCTAGATTTAAGTAACTTATCTGTATTATGAATAATGTATTGGAATTAATTCCGTCAACAACAAAATAAATAAATAAATAAATAAAGTGATGTCAATATTGTACATATATGTTGGTATGTGTACAAGATATCTGTGTATATATGAAAGTAGACATGTCTATGCAGGTACAGATGTGTACAAGATATCTGTGTATATATGAAAGTAGACATGTCTATGCAGGTACAGAATATACAGACATTTCGCTCCTATGTACCGTCGCTCTGTCCTTCTCTCTCTTCTTATTGTGAATGTACAGAGAGGAGTAAAATATATAAATGTAAAATGTGTGTAAAGTGATTAATCTAAAGTTTCTAATTTTGTTTCTATGCACATATTTTCTCTGTAATGCTAATGAGAGATTTATATTGCAGACTAATGTCTAATGTCTGCAATATGCAAACTAATGTCTGCAATATAAATCTCTCTGTAATAAGTAATATTTCCCCATAATGCGCTTTTCTGTAATGTAATTTCTCTATAGTATATTTATTTCTGTAATGTACTTCTTTGTAATGTATTTCACTGTAATGTATATCTCTGTAATGTAATGCTTTCAGGTATTTCTCTGTAATATACTTCTCTGTGTTGTACTTATTTGTAATGTCTTCTTTCTTCTTCTTTTTGTCCTGTCACACCTCCGTGGTGCATAGGGCCTCAAGGAATCTTCTCCACCCGACTCTATCGCATGCCTGATGCCTAACATCATCCCAAGTGAGGCCTGCTGCCTTAACCTCTTCTCCAGGTGGCTCTAGGTCTGCCTCGCTTTCTCTTTCCCCCCATAGGTGACCAGTCTAGTGCGCCCTGAGCGATGCAGGCTGGGTTCCGTCTCAGAGTGTGACCGATCCACTGCCATTTGCGTCTAGCGACTTGTTTTCATGGTCCAGAGAACAACGGCATTTGCCACTGTTTGGGGCCAATAGATTTTGAATACTGAGCGAAGGCACCTATTTATAAACACCTGGAGTTAACCAATAACGTCCGCGGTAGACCTCCAAGTCTCCCATCCGTACAGCAGTACGCTTTTAATGCTACTGCTGAATACTTGGAGCTTGAGCTTTCTCGAAATGATACTTGTAATGTACTTCACTGTATTTGTAATGTACTTCACTGTAATGTATTTCTCTGTAGTGTAATGCTCTTAGGTATCTCTCTGTAATGTAATTTTGGTGTGATTTGATGAAATTTCGTGATATGTACTTGTGTGTAAGTGCATTATCGTGCATTTAAATGTAAGTGTATGTACGTGTCTGTGTTTTATTATGAATGCGTATGTGAGAATAAGTGTAGGTATATTTTGGATAGATATTCAATATGAATGTTACTAGAAAAACAGTGATATTATTGGGATTTTCTATTTAACATGTATTCGAAGTGTGTTCATATTTCATACCATCCGCAATTGTGTAAAATTAAAAACTGTATGTTATGATGATTCAGTTAATTTAGTAGAAGTTGAGTAGAAATTTCATATACCTAAATGACATTAGAAATATAGTTGCACTTTTAACATCATATTAACGTGCAATTGCGTAAAATTTTTTTTTTTATATGGTTTTTGCTTTTTATTTTCATATGGAGAATACTATAAAGTTAATGGAATTCACTATTTAAATATGTTCTTATATTTCCTTTGAATAGTGCAACTTATGATGTATTAAAATGATCAAATATTACGTAAAATAATTGTATAAAGCAACAAAATGTTCATATTGTAAAATGTTTTAGTTTTAAGTCAATTTCTTTTTCTGTTTTCTCAAGGTCCATAATTATTTTATATGTAACCTATCCCTTCTGTCCCATAATGAGTTTTCTACTCACGGGAATACAATGTAACTATTGTATGTTTATAAATAAATAAAATAAATACTTCTGGCTTGCTTTTCTCCTCCTACCGGATGACAAAATCTTCAAAAGAATGCCGAGCAGCTGAATCCCGATTAGATCCGGGAGAAAAGGACAGGATTACGACGATAGAACAGAAGTATTTCAAGTGAATGTCCTCTCGCACGCCTAAGTTACTCCCGAACGCTTCAGCTAATATACGACCCTCCTACAACCAACACGTCTTTCATTGACTCATACAGGAGCCCGTCATATGCAGACAAAGCATCCTATATTGGTGACCACGATGTTTAATACGATGTCCTCTTTTCTCCCGCCTCTATTGCTGTCCCTGGCGGGGGGAGGATATATGAATATATTGAATTTTAAATTGTTTCGTCGTAAAGGACACCTCTGCAATTAGACATATTTCATTACTTTATTAATTTCTGTGCTTTATTTACCTCAGGGAGCGCGGTTATTACCCGTGGCTGTTTCCGACTGAATTCTTGCTAGGTATACTAAGCTACCAATCATTGGAGAGAAGGAGGAATATTCACTTGCGAGTTCACTTCTTTCAGCTGATTGGCGGCCGTATACAGAACTTGGATGTCCTGAGTGATGTAGGTCTATTTGTCCCTGATACTTACCTTCGTCAAAGACAGTACAGATTGTTTTATTTGCCGGGCTGCAGAACCAACCTGCCAATGGTTGTGCCTGTGGGTAGGGCAATCTTATTGCTTAATCGGATCGCCTTGGAGGTCGACATATTTCGTGATAGTGTGAGTTGCCGAGTGAGGGGCTCAAAGTTTGGTAGGGTCACGGTGGTGCATATTCCGCTGGAAAATATGTGCCTATAAAATGCCGTGTAACCCCACAGTTGCATTCCATCAGCAACACTACCAATAGTCCTACTCCCTAGCGTCCACGAGTGGTCTCTAAGGCCCCGCGAGCCCCGGGTAATGTGGCCACTGGCATTAACAACAGCCATAGCAGATAGGGAGAGGATGAATGGCGAGTGTCCGGCGCCACAAAACCGGACCCCCCCCCAGCTAAGGGAAGGTGACCCCTACAGAAAAACCCATCAGAGAAGGCAACGGGAAACCACTCTGATTATCATTCCCAGGAAATCACTATGGCGAGAAAACCCAAAGCAACGGCCCCTAGTCCCGGGCACCCCTTCAGTGGGCAGGGGGTGCGAAGAATCTCCCGGCTCAAAATAGTGAAGTCCAACTTACGGCTAGGAACGTGGAATGTTAGAAGCCTTTTTGCTGCAGGAAAATTAGACAACACAATACAGGAGATGAATAGATTGAATGTTAATATCCTTGGAGTAAGTGAGTTGCGGTGGACTGGTTCTGGAGTTTTCCAACATGAAAAAGGAAATCTGTATTACTCTGGAAGTGATCCGCAAGATCGAAACCGCAGAAATGGAGTTGCAGTACTGGTCACCGCAGAATACATAAAATATGTCAAAAACTTTGTTCCCATCTCGGACAGGATTGTATTGTTACAACTTCATAGTCAGCCGTGTGACATCAACATCATACAGGTGTATGCACCAACGGCTGAGGCGAGGTATGATGATGAGGTTGAAAAGTTTTATGTTTTATGAATCACTGTCCAACACGGTTAACAGTTTGAAAGGAGGTGAAATTAATATGATAATTGGTGACTTCAATGCCAAGATAGGCGAAGGACGTCGCTCAAACATTGTTGGGGAATACGGGCTGGGACAAAGTAATGAGAGGGGAGAAAGACTTTACGAATTCTGCCAAGAGAATGATATGATAATAATGAACACATGGTTTAAATTACCTAAGCGCAGACTTTACACGTGGAGGTCACCTCAAGACGGAACTGCACATAATATTGTTGGAAATCAAATTGATTACATTCTAATTAACCACAGATTTAGAAATTGTATCCAGAGAGTTACCACCTACCCGGGAGCTGATGTTGGATCCGACCACAATCCACTTGTCGCGAATCTCATTCTAAAACTGAAAACGGTGCCCAAGAGAAAATTCGTTAAGTGAATAGATACAGGAAAACTGGAATCCATAACTGTGAAGGAAAAAGTATCCGGAGAACTTAATAGCAAACTACGGGAACTAGCAGTCGCAGACGAGACGGTCCATGAACATTGGGATAATTTGAAATCGGTATTTACAGATGTCTGCACTAATCATTTAAGGGCCGAGAGAACGGCTAAAAAGAAAAATTGGATGACGGATCACATTCTCTCTCTTATGGAAGAAAGAAGGAAGGCTATGAAAAATGATACACATTATAGAAACCTGCAACGTACCATAAGACGGGAAATCAAAAAGGCCAAAGAGGAATGGATGAAGCGTCAATGTGAAGAACTTGAAAGTCTCAATCATGCCCACAATGCATTCGGGCTTCACAAAAAAGTAAAGGAAATATCTGGGACAACGAGGAAGGCTACACCCACATGTCTGATGGACGATTCCAATAAATTAATATTGGATGAAAAAGAAATCCTTAAGACGTGGGAAGATCACATTGAAAAGTTATTCAAAGATAATAGAACTGACTTCACAATTGACGGTGAATTAGAGGGACCCTCCATCCTCAGATCTGAAGTTATACATGCCATCAGAACTTCTCCTAACAGAAAAGCATGTGGTCCTGACGAAATCCCTGCGGAATTATTGAAATTGATTAATAAGGAAAATATTCACTACCTGCTGAGGCTATTTAATAAGATTTATGACACAGGGATTATCCCCCAAGAAGCTGAAATCGATATTTGTCACCTTACCTAAGAAGCAGCACCCAAAGAATTGTAATGACTATCGCATGATTAGCCTAATGAGTCATGTACTAAAATTATTTCTTAAAATTATACATGCCCGAATAAGAAACAAGTGCGAGCAAGATCTAGATGACACACAATTCGGATTCCGAAATGCATTCGGAACCAGAGAAGCGCTACTGGCAGTCAATGTCCTGCTACAGAAGTGTCGAGATCAACGCAAAGAGGTGTTTGCATGCTTCATCGATTATGAAAAAGCGTTTGACAGGGTAAGGCACACGACACTCATAGAGATGCTCAAAGACTGTAACATTGACTCCAAAGACCTGAATTTCATAAGAAACCTCTACTGGTGTCAAACGGCAAAGATCAGATATGGAAGTGGAAATACAGAGGCTATAGCTATACAAAGAGGAGTTCGACATGGTTGTATTCTGTCACCTCTATTGTTTAATCTGTACTCCAATAAAGTTTTCCAAAGAACTCTAGAAAACTCTAGCCTTGGAGTGAAGATCAATGGAGTCGTTATAAATAATATCAGATATGCTGACGATACAGTCATATTGGCTGAAAGTATACCTGATCTCCAAGAGCTCCTAAATAAGATTGACACGGCTGGAGAAGAATTGGGTCTGACAATAAATGTCGCTAAGACCAAGTGGATGTCGTTTGGAAGACTTGATTATTCTGGATCATCTTTGCGACTAAAAGGAGTAAATATCGAAATGGTTGACCAGTTTAAATACCTCGGCAGTGTCATTACTAAAACACTCGACCCAGATACAGAAGTGAAGTGTAGAATAGAAGTTGCACGTGCTGCATTTAATAAGATGAGACCCTTCTTCTGTGACGATAATTTAAATCTTAAACTTCGACAAAGAATGATAAAAGCTTACATATGGTCAGCTCTATTATACGGAAGTGAAACATGGACTCTAAAAGTGAACGTAATGAATCGGTTAGAAGCATTCGAAATCTGGATACACAGAAGAATGCTTCGTATACCTTGGACCGAAAAGGTCAGTAACGTCGAAGTACTTAGGAGAGCCGGAGCCAAGAGAGAGCTGTTGTCGAATGTCAAGGTGAAAAAGGTCTCATATTTGGGTCACGTGCTGCGTGGAGAAAGGTACCGCCTCCTCCGACTTATATTGGAGGGCAAGATAGAGGGAAGACGGGGAGTTGGCAGAAAACAGATGTCCTGGCTGCGCAACATTAGAGAGTGGACCGGAATGAGGACGGTGGATGACCTGTTTCGGGCAGCGCAGGACAGGGAGGTTTTCGCCGGAGTGATCGCCAACGTCGGGGGGACCTGACACGGCACAGGAAGAAGAAGAAGTGAGTTGCCTCAGGGATGCAATATCAATGTTATAATTTTTTCGTATTCTTAATCTTAATATTTTTCAATGCTTCTCTTTTTATAATGTATTTGCAAACAATCGGGAATTGTATGTCTGTAATGTTTGTGATTTTTATAAAAATAAATTAAATGAAATGAAAAAAATTAAGTAATATATCTGTGGTAAAGGGAATTACTGAAAACAGGTGTGTTTTGAAAGGTTTATTTAAGAAGTACATTCACATCAAGGCTAACACAAGCGTATATAATTATAACAGCGGCCACATATGTTATATAATGAATAACTTCAGCCCAAGAATTACATATAATAAAAACAAGTTCACCTACTCTCGCCTGACGCAGGAGGCTCGCGTAGGAGGTACGGCGGAATGGGGTCCTCTTCACTCCAGACACTACCGGCATATCCTCGTGTTGATAAGCATAGCATATTAAGCATTTTAATAGTTTTAAATGATTCTTCGCCTCCAACTCCTCCTGTCCTCCGCTTCGACCCTCCATTCTGACACTCTTAACAATCTTGCTCCATCTCTCCCAACTTCATCCTCCCATCGCAGCCTTGGTCGTCCAATTGGTCTTCTACCACCTGGGTGCCACTCCAGCAATCTTTTTGGGGTTCGCGATGACGGCATCCTCTGCACGTGACCGGCCCATCTCGGTCTATTCAGTCTGACCTGTGTGGAGAGACTGGGAGTAACCGACTGTCGTTTTAAATCGATCTAAATGAAAAAGAAATAGATTTTTTTAATACGATTTATTTTTAAACGGTTTGTTGCACGTTAAAATATTTTTATGTCTGAGTGAGTAAACAAATGACCTTTCAAATCATTTTTTGTTTTAAACGGTTTATAGACGTTGAACATTCAAATAGTTTTATGTCTGAATGAGTAAACAAATGACTTTTCAATTCAAAGAGTTTGTTACACGTCGAACACTCAAATAGTTTCACATCCGAATGAGTACAAAAATAAGTTTCCAAACCATTTCTTGTTTTAAATTAGTCGTTTCACGTTGAAGATTCAAAGAGATTTACGTTTGAATGAGTACATACATGATTTTTCAAACCATGTTTTGTTTTAAACGGTTTGTTGCACCTTGAACATTCAAATAGTTTGACATGTGAATGAGTAACCAAATGTCGTTTTAATTCCGATTTTGTTTTGAACGATTTGTTACACCTTGAACAATCAAAGAGTTTCACATCTAAATGAGTACGAAAATGTTTTTTTAAATATGATTTTGTTTTAAACGGTTTATTGCACGTTGAACATTCATACAGTTTTACATCAGAATGAGTTAGCAAATGCGCTTTTAAGTCTGATTTAGTTTTAAACTGTTTTTTACACATTGAACATTCAAATAGTTTTATGTCTGAATGAGTTAACAAATGACCTTTCAAATGATAGTTTGTTTTGAATGGTTTTGTACATGTTTCACACACAAATAATTTTACGTCTGAATGAGTAAACAAATGATTTTTCAATTCTTGTTTTGTTTTAAATGGTTTGTTGCACGTCGAACATTCATATAGTTTCACATCTGAATGAGTAAGCAAATGACTATTTAATGTCGATTTTAATTTGAACGATTTTTTACACGTCAAACATTCAAATGGTTTAACATCTGAATGCGTAACAAAATGTATATTTAATTTCGCTTTCGTTCTAAAAAAGTTATTGCAAGTTGAACATTTAAATGGTTTTACGTCTGAATGAGTAAGTAAATGCATTTTTAAATCCAATTTTCTTTTAAACGCTTTGTTGCACGTTGAACATTCAAATTGTTTTACATCTGTATGAACATTTAAATGACTTTTTAAATCTGTTTTCCTATGAAATGATTTGTTGCACAATAAACATTTAAATAATTTCACGTCTGAATTAGTAAGCAAATGGCTCTTTAGATCTGTTTTTATTTTAATTTGTTTGCTTCTAGAGTCATCTATTTCTGCATGATCCTGTTTCACAAGACTGCGAGACACAGGCTTATCGGTATCGTCTTGTATAAAATCGCCTTCACTATCGGGAGGTTCAATCTTGACATTAGTGGGGGCCATCGAATCATTTACTATATCTGCGTTATTCATGACATCATCTTTATAATCCATTTCGATTTTGAGAGACTCAACCTTGACAATAGTGATGTTCATAGAACTCGTTTTTAGATTTGGTCGCTCCAAAATATTATCATCTTCTCCATTGGCATCCCAGGTAGCCGGTTCCGGCTCCAACTTGACACGGGGCATTAACGCACTCTCCGACTGTCCCAGAATCTTCCTGACGGTTCTCTCAGATATAGACTTTTCCATCCTTCTAAATTCGGTTTAGGTTCCGCACATCACTGGACGCGCAAACGCCGCAAACTCGTTATTGACACACTCTTCAATTGTCCCGGACTCTTCTGCTCGGTGTTCCCAGACAGGGCGCCTTCCATCTTCCAAATTCAGATGACTGGACTCCCAAACTTGTTACACCAAATGTTGAATGTTGTCGACTTGTGGCACTTTGCTATTTAAGACAAAGGAAATATTAATGACGCACGTGGATACTGTGTCTGCAGACACCGTCCACATATGATTGGCTTGAACTTTAGAGAATAGCTCGTCTCAATATTTCGGTCGCAACGCGATAGATGTTCTGTTATATTATCGACTGGCGAATTGTTATTGTGACAGATTCCTAACGTCAGATCGGCCATTTCCACAGATAAATAAATATAATTTTTCAAAGTTCTTCTTCTTCTTCGTCAGCCCTTATCGGACCACTGCTGGACATAGGCCTCCTCCCTTCCCTTCCACTCGTCTCTATCTCCTGCCAGCCGTAGCCACATTTCCACCCCACGGCAGCAATGTCGTCGGCCCACCTTTTTTGCGGCCTGCCGACGTTTCTCCTATTCTCCCATGGTCTCACCTTATTCTTTTCTGGGTCCATCTATCCTCACTCATTGCCACTTCAGGCTCGCTAGTCGTTCCATGATGTCCGTTATTTTTGTTCGGCGTCTAATCTCCTCATTTCTGATTCTATCTCGGAGACTGACGCCGAGCATATGTCTTTCCATGGAATTTTTCATAGTTCACGTTTCTAAAATCCAATGCCGTCTGGAAATCACTCTATAATAGGTAAGGTTGAATTAAATGAGAGGCCGATTTTATATCACAGCTATCAATTGTCACCTTTTTTTAAATAAATATTAGAGGCCGATTTTATATTTAGTTATTTGAATGATGCGTGGGGTAGGGCGTAAGTGTAAATTTTGACATTATCCAAAATAGTGGGATATGTATTCCACACATACAAAATGAATTAACATGCAACGAAAGTATACTTACTTAGCTATACAGAAAGCCTTGCAATTCCGTATATTTTTGATTTCTTTGGGAATTAAAAGCGTTTTTTTTAAGTAAAAAAATGCCACTTTAAGCCCCGTGTGTGGGGCTTACGTTCCACGTAGGGGGTAAAAAGTGCTAACCATTTTAAAGTGTTTTAAATGAGGCAAGTTGGTAAAGAATTTGATTATTTATTTATAATTAATAAAAGAGAGCATTAATGAAATAATACCGTTAAAAATATTAACAAAAGATAAGACAAAATGAATCTTCATTGTTGTCCCAGTTTGGAGATTTGTAAATGGCAGTGCAGGCAAATACCTTATGATGGAAGTGAAGCTCTAAGTTGGCCGGAGAAGAATGAAGTAGGATAAGTGCCGTAGAAGTTAGATCAGAAAAACAATGCATGATAGAATACCCAATGATGGAGTTAGAAAGGAATATAAGGCGGATGATTTCGTCATAAATAAAAGTAAGAAAGGTTCACTAAGATTCAAGGAGAAATCGACCATAACTTGAACTTTGCCACACTTACCTATGATAACTGGAAATAGTTAACTACAGACTTATTCCGAATGATGCAAGTGATAAAATATTAGAAATTCAACACTTTAAAATCTTGATTGTATTTGTAGCCATTGTTTTTTTGTGACCATCATTGGAGTCCACATCTTCATAGTGATTAATGATTCAATGAGTGTGTAGAAAAACTAACTAACTAACTAACCATCACGCCATTTCCCCGGAGGGATAGGCAGAGAGGATGGATCGCCACACTGGCCTGTCCTGGCATACCTCTCGAGCTTCCTCTACATCCATACATCTTACCATGCACGCACGTCGATTGTTCCGACTTCGAATGTGGCCGCCTTTTAGTATTTGATTAATTTGGTAATGCCATGTTTTCCTCGGTCGTCCTCTGCTTCTTTTCCCACTCACGCTACTGCTTGTGTACAACTTTTTAACCATTCTACTCTCATCCATTCGTTCCATATGTCCGAACCATCTCAGGGATCCTTTTTTAATTTCATTCATGATGCAGTCATCTGCCTTACATTTCTTTCTTATTTCATCGTTCGGTATTCTATCATACAACGTTTTCCCGCACATTCTTCTCAGTGATCTGAATGAGTGTGTAGATGTAAACTGTAACAATATTTAAAATGTTAGTTGCAAAAGGAATAACAGGGCATGGGCATAAATATCACATGTTTGTTTATAATGTGCTTTATGCAATAAATGGATCGAGTATGAATGTAGAGGAAACGAGAGACGTATGTCAGGACAGAACTGTGTGGCGTTCCATTCTTTTTGCCTACCCCTCCGGGGAGATGGCGTGATGGTTAGTTAGTTAGTTCAATAAGATGATTTGGACATATGGAAGAGTGGTTGTAAAGATATTTATACAAATATCATTACAAATCATTTTCTGGGCTTTGTGTGTTTAATTCTATGTGTTGTTATGTGTACCCGTCATTTTGTATGTCTTACGAGTTTAATTCTATGTATTATTATGTGTTTTTGTACATTGTCATGATTTCATTTACATATTCTCCTTGTCATAATTCTTTCTGCTTTGTATGTTCTTCTGTTCTTATGTGAATCATATGAATTATATGCTATTGTTCTAATGTGAATTATATGTTATTGTACTTATTTTGTAAAAGCCATTGTGGCGGTCATGCTTTTAAATAAATAAATAAATAAAATAGTGTTAATGGAAAAGGAAGTCGAGGTAGGTTAAAAAAAGACATGGCAAGACCAAATTAATCAATAACTGAAAGGCAGTCGTGTTGGAAGTAGAAACAATCGACGATCCTGCGTGTCACGATGTGTGAATGTAGACGTTATGTCAAGATAGAATAGTGTGGCGGTCCATCCTCTCTGCCCACCCCTTCAGAAACGGCGTGATGGTTAGTTAGTGAGTTAGTTATGTTATCAATTATTTCTACAGCGATTTTTGTATTGACTTATAATTTCTCAAATAATTAATATTTTAAACTGAAATTTCTTGGTAGAAGTTCCTTTTAAATAATGAAAACAAACAAAAAATTGGTACAAATTTTCTTTATTATTATATGTAATATTATTATAATATTTAATGTGCTTCCACTTGTGTTTTACGTTGACCAGTTTCAGCAGCTTGCTGCTATCTTCTGGTGCCAGTGCCAGACCAGAAGATGGCAGCAAGCTGCCGAAACCTGAGACTTGGAAATCTACCGCGGACATTACTGGTAAACTCCAGGTGTTTATAAATAGGTGCCTTCACCCAATAGTCAAAATCTGTTGGCCCCAAACAGTGGCAAATGCCGTTCTCTGGACCATGGCAGGCGAACAGCCAATTAGAGAAAAAGTCGCTAGACGCAAAGGGCAGTAGATCGGTCACACTCTGAGACGGAACCCAGCCTGCATCGCTTAGGGCGCACTAGACTGGTTCCTTATGGGGGGAAAGAGAAAGCGAGGCAGACCTAGAGCCACCTGGAGAAGAGGTTAAGGCAGCAGGCCTCACTTGGGATGATGTTAGGCATCAGGCATGCGATAGAGTCGGGTGGAGAAGGTTCCTTGAGGCCCTATGCACCACGGAGGTGTGACAGGACAAAAAGAAGAAGAAGAAGATATTGGGGCTGCGAGTCTTGTGCAATGTTGCCTGGGTTAGCCCCTCTAGAGAATCTGACGAAGTCCTAGTAACGCAAGCTATGACATTCTCTGCCTTGTCGACTTTCTGTTGTATTATTTGAAGGTAATTCAGGTAATTCATTCAAAATACAACATGATCATATCCATTCCAAAAACGAAGTGTATGACATTCTCAAGAAATCAACTGAGATGCGAAGTCTCCGTACGCCAGGAGGAAATTGAACAGGTGAACCAATTCAGATATCTCGGAAGCGAATTAACCAGCTCTTATGACCTCCCCAGAGAAGTAAGGTCACAGGTGGATAGGGCTGCAGCGGTTGCAGGCTGCCTGAAAGATGTCATATGGAGAAACAAGGACATGAGGACCGACAGCAAGGTACGCATTTATAAGACCTGTGTGCGACCAATCCTCACATATGGCATTGAATCGAGGGCAGACACTGTCAAGACAAAGAGCGTGCTCAGGATAACCGAGATGAAAATGCTCTGCGCTATAGCTGGCAAGACCCCACGTGATCGAGTTAGGAATACAGCAATCCGAGAAATCTGCGAGGTCGAAGATGTGGTCAGATGGGGACGTCAAAGACGGCGATACTGGCATCAACACGTAGAAAGGATGAGCTCAAATAGGATACCACACAAAGCTCTCTCCATGGAACGCCAAACGGACAACGCCGACCAGGAAGACCCCCGAAACGGTGGAGAGAAAGCTGGAGTTCAGCGTCTCAAGAGAACCCGACTGAAATAACAGACTCCTGAGTCTACCAAAAGTGAAGAAGAAGAATTCAGTTTTTTGTGTCGCAACAGATTGTGAAAGTTAAATTTATCTAGTACAAATAAGATCTCTTAGATGTGTAGTAAATATGTGTGTGTCAAATGCAAATACATGGAGTGAATAAAATGTGAATGAAAGGGTCATTAAGATGGTTTCGATCCATGGAAAAAATTAATGAAGAAATAATGGTGAATACATTAACAATTTGAATGAAATACAGAGTTGAGGTAAACATGGCACGACCAAATTAATTGCAGGCTTTGTTGGAAGTTAGAAGAATTGACCTACGTGTATGACTAGTTGCATGAATGTGTTGAAATCTATACAGATGTGCCAAGACAGAGTAGTGTGGCGGTCCAATCTCTCTCCCTACCCTTCAGGAGAAAGGGTGTGATGGTTTGTTGTTGTGGTTAGCATAAGACTTCCACAGCAGTGTGCACGTATAGACGCATGTACGGGCTATACATACAGATATTTTATTTATTTTTATTTTAAATTTTTATTATTGAGGGTAACAAACAGCAATTACAGTATATGAATATAAACACACAGAGACAACAAAACAAGGCCAATTACATGCTACCACAAATATTATATAACAACTGACATGAGGTTAAATATATAAGAATAATAAAGTAACACTTTGATAAGTTAAAGAGTAAACTAGTAGTATTAGTAATAATGAATAATTAAAGATGAAATTTAATTTTAAAATGTAAAAAAAGAAAAAGACAAGAAAAGAAAAAATAGAGTAACTAGTTTCATTCGCCCCGAAGGGTTGCTCCAACCATTTTTTTAAACTCACTTTCATTAAGATGGAACACATGGATGTTATTAAAGCACTTATTGTACATGTCGCACGTCCGGTACACTGCCGCACTCTGAGCGTAGTTAGTCCGATAAGCAGGAAGGTGGAATATTTGGTTCGCAGTGTCTTGTGCGACCTATGGGTGTGAGGCGTGGACAATGACAGTGAAATCCGCAGAGAGAAGGGTGCTGCGCAGAATTCTGGGACCTGTGGATGACGAAAAAACAAATGAATTATAATTTTCGAAACACAAATACTTGAGTAAATAACTGTATAAATTTGAATTTGGAATTCCTAACCAAAGAGAAGATATTTGAGATCAAAATTGCCAGTACGGCAAAATGCCAATTTCATATGTAAGGACCTAATATAATACCAGGAATGCATTAGAGATGGTTCGACATTAGGAAGACAAGATACTTCCTAAAGTCAAGAGTATTTGTTCCCTGAACGTACCTTCACTAATATGAAAGACGTCGATCTCCGAGGAGACCGCGTTCAGCAGACTATTTGTTCTTCCCACCGGTGTCACCAGAGGCAGATTTGTTCTGGTGGCCGGTAGGTAAAACAATCTGTTCTTTCGCTGTCGGAGAAATCTATCAGGGACAAAAAGACCAACACCCTCTAGCACGGCCGAGTTCTCGAAATATCCCCTGATTAATTTAAAGAAATGGGTTATGAGATGCCCATCTCTTCGAAGCTGTAAAGAATTGGTTCCGAGCATTCCCAAAAGAAATGCCGTAGGATAGAGCCACGGATAGCTACCATACTCCCTCATGTAGAGATACCTCAGAAATTTTTTCTGAACCCTCTCCAGCATAATGGAATATCTCGCCTCGTGAGGACTCCACTTTCGAGTCTGCTCCGCACCAACGCGTTGTATAGGACTCTGAGCACATTGGGATCTCTGAAAACTCTTCCAGTCCGAATGATGAAGCCCAACATCCTCAGTGCAATGTCACAAATCCTCTCTATATGTGCACGAAAAGTCAGCCTACTCTCATAGATGATTCCGAGATGCTTCCTGTATAATATAGAGAAATCTTGAGAGGTATGCCATGGTAAGTTAGTTAGTAAATTCATTAAGAAGAAGTAATGAAGAAAGGATGGTAAATTTAGTACAAGTTAACCATGTGAATAAAGTAAGAAAGGAAGACCGAGGAAAACATGACACGATAAATTCAATTGTATGTTAAATGTCGGCCACACGAGGACTCGTCGAAATCGATGTGCGTGAACAACACGATGTATGAATGTTGAGGAGGCTAGATAAGTATGTCAGGAGACAACAGCACGGCAGTTTCCCTGCCTACTCCTTCAGAGAAGTGTGATGGCTGGTTAGTTTGCAAAGGAAATGTCCCATGGAGCAGCTACACGTATGATCTGTATATCAGCAAGACAGTCCTTAATGGCACCAAGTTATGGTCGAAGAACTGTCTGAAAGTGTGTGAGGGAGTCCAATGACAAGCAGTGGAGGGAGCTCTTGTTGAAAGTATTCTAGGGGCCTGGTTCATTGATACAGGGTTTGTTTTAACAACAATTTGACTAGCAGCAATAACCCACCACCTAATGAGCTCAAATGTAAAATCAAATGTATTTTGCAACATAAAACCCAGCACTACATTGTGTGGCAAGTCCTGACTTTGGAACATCAACAAGAGCCATGACTCATGATGATAAAAAGTTGTCCAAATAATGGACAAAGTTTAGGTATTTTGGTACAATTAAAGTGTTATATAAATATTACTATTGGAGATATACTTTATCTTGTGTTACCTTCATTTGAATGAAGAACCAGGCACCTAATATACTTTCACCAAGAGATCTCTCCACTGCTTGTCATTGGACTCCCTCACACACTTACAGACAGTTCTTCAGCCATAACTTGGTGACATTAAGGGCGGTCTTGCTGATATACAGATCATACGTGTAGCTGCTCCATGGGACATTTCCTTTGCAAACTAACCAGTCATCACACTTCACTGAGGGGGTAGGCAGGAAGACCGCCATTCCGTTCTCTCCTGACATACTTCTCTAGACTCCTCAACATTCAAGCATTGTGTCATGGAGGCACGTAGATTATTCTGATCCATACATGGCCGACATTTATCCTTTGATTGATTTGATCATATCGCATTTTCTTCGCCCTTTTTCTGTTTAGTTTCGTTTTCATCCATTCATTTCTCGGCGCTACATCCCTGTGTGGGACTTGGTTTCCTCCATAATGGTCTTCCCCTGACTTCTGTCTCTGGTCATCACTCTGCATTCCCCAGCTCCTTCCATTTTCTCCCAATCTTGTACCACGCAATGCGCCCATCTTTTCCTCGATCTGCCTCTTGGTCTCATTTCGCGGGGCACCCATCTGGATATAATTTGTAGTGTTCTACCCTCTGGCATTCTTACCACATGAGACTTACATAATCTCACTACTGTTTCCTAGTTTTGTTTTCAATATTAACATATGTTTTCTTCACAATTCTGTTTTCATTATTTTTTCCAGATGTCCAAACCATCTTAATGATCCTTTAATTATTGTATTCATTACATTTTCATCCACACTGAATTTACTTCTTATATTTATTATTATTTTTGTGAATCGCTCTTTACATCATGACAGCATGAGTCAAATCGATGTAAAGGGTATTATTATAGCTATCATTGTGATTCTCGTGACATGTGATAGGTATCCAATTTATCGCCATTTTATTGTCACGTGAATTGTACACCAGACCAAAGACAGTGTGACAATCATACTGCCCTCGTCGGGAATCGAACCCGGAACTTCACTCAGTACACTCTATCGTATAAAGATACAAACATTTGTCTGGTAAATCTCTTTTCCATTTATTCTTCTTCCTTCTTTTGCTAGTTCCATGCTTCACGTTTATACATCAGGTCGGCACAAGAACCCCATTAAGAACGCGTTGTCGTGTATAAAATTGCTATCACTAAGTGGTGATGAATATTACAAAAATCAGGTTTGATTTGAAAAGTTTATTTAAAAAATTACATTTACATCAAGGCTTACACTAGCGTATATAATTATAACAGCGGCCACATATGTTTTGCATACATTATCTTGCATTTAATAAAAGGTCGAAAATAATAGAATCAAATAATATAGACCTAAAACTGAGAATACTCCTCATCAAAATCTATGGAGTATCTTGATGTACGGCTGCAAGACATGGTGCCTATCCGAAAGAGATAAGCGGAGACTAGAGGCTTTTGAGATGTGGTCCTATAGAAGACTATTAGGAGACCACATTACAAATGAGGAGGTTCTCCAAAGAATGGAAGGAGGAAGGCACCTGCTCAGGACCTTGTCCGAAAGGCGTGCAAGATGGATCGGCCATGTAATACGACAAGAAGGCCTCTTGCATGCCACAATGGAGGGTATGACCGAGGGGACACACTCTAGGGGACCTGTTGGTGGACGTGCGCTGCTCATCATATGCACATTTCAAAAGAGCCGCACAAGACAGGGAAGAATAGAAGAAACGGCTGCAAACCAATCCCAGGATTGAGACTTTCTAACTAACATATGTTATATAATGAATAACTTCAACCCAAGAATTACATATGAAAAAATCAATAGAGTTAGAGATTGAATAGGTTTGTTAGGCGTTAAGCACTTATTGAGTTTTACAGATTCTGAATGAGTAAGGATTTGGGGGTAACTTTTTGATTGTCCCACCATTGTTTTAACTAGTCATTTAAATTTTATTACAAGCTATCTTAGGATGGTGGTGTCCAGCCATCTCTCCATCTCTCGCTGCTGGGGTTTTCGTCTTTAAGATCTCTCCAAAAGTGCCTTGTACTTTTTCCCCATCTTACGATATTTCCAACGCCGCATTTCAAGCATTTCACCGGTTTTAAATATCAATGAACTTGCAAATTTCCTTTTGAACGATTTGTTAAACGTAGAACAATCGAATAACTTCAAATTTGAATGATAAGACAAATGTTGTTTTAAATATGGCCATGTTTTAAACGATTTGTTGCACCTTTCAGATCTGAATGATAAATCAAATGTGATTTTAAATATGATTTTGTACTAACAGTTTGCTGCAGGTTGAACATCCAAATTGTTTTACATACGAATGTATTTTTAAAAGTTTCTTACACGTTAAACATCCAAATGGTTTTACAACTTAATGAAAAATCAAAAGTGATTATAATTATGCACAGTATTAAACGGTTAGTCGCACGTTGGACAATCAAATCTTGATCAGATGTTTTACATCTAAATGAGTAAGGAAATGTTTTTTTAAATTTGTCATGGTTTTAAACTGTTTGTTGCAAGTTGAACATTGAAATGATTTAACATCTGAATGAGTATTCAAATGCTTTTTTAAATATAATTTTGTTTTAAATGGCTTGTTGCACGTTGAGCATACATATGGTTTTACAACTGAATGAGTATGCATATGGTTTTTTAAATCCAGTTTTGTTTTAAACGGTTTATTGCACATTGAACATTGAAATGATTTTACATCTGAATGAGAATCCAAATGTCTTTTTAATTTCGTTTTTAATATAAACGATTTGTTGCACGTCGAGCATTTAAATGGTCTTATAGCTGAATGAGTAAGCAAATGATTTTTTAAACCTGTTTTTTTTTTAAACGATTTGTTGCACGTTGAGCATTCGAATGGTTTTACAACTGAATGAGTAAGCACATGTATTTTTAAATCTGATTTTACTTTAAATGGTTTGTTGCACGTTAAGCACTCAAATGGTTTCAAATCTGAATGAGTAACCAAATGTCGCATTAAATATTTTTTTGTTTTAAACAGTTTACCACACATAGTACATTCAAATGGTTTTACATCTGAATGAGTAAGTTTATGATTTTTTAATAGTTGGTTTGTTTTTAACGTTTTATTGCATATCAAGCATACAAAATCTATTTTTGTTTTCGATTTATTGCACGATACACATTTCAATGATTTTATATCTAAATGAGTGTGCAAATGACTTTTTAAACTTTCGACTGTTGTAAATGATTTCATATCTGAATAATTCGGAAAAAGCCTTTTTAAACCATTGATTGAATTGAACAGTTTGCTGCACACGGAACATTTAAATGATTTTATACCCGAATGAGCGACAAAATGCGTTTTTAAAATTGTGTTAGTTTTAAATGATTTGTCGCAAATTGAACATGAAAACGGTTTTACATCCGAGTGAATAACCAAATGTTGTATCAACAGCGATTTGAATGCAAACCGTCTGCTACAAGTAGAACACTCAAATATCATTTCTCTCGTTTTCTGGTGGATTTGGACTGGGTTTATCGGACTTGCATCCGCGTTTTTACTAGACCCATCCACTTCTATGGGATCTTGCTTCATACTGCTGTATGACACATCTATATCTACGGAGAACGAATCGCCACATTCAAAATCGCGTACACTGCCGGGCGTCTCAGTTTTGACAATAGCAGGGTTCATAAAATCATTTTCTATCTTAATATCTGCGTTATTTTCAATATCCGTCTCCTTTTTGAGAGATTCAATCTTGACAACTGTGATGTTCATTGAAGTTTTTTCGAGATTTAGTTGCTTTAAACTGTTTTTGTCGTCTTCGTTGCTATCCCAGGTAGTCGGGTCCGGCTCAGACTTAACACAGGGCAATGACACACTCCCAGGAGGCTCAATTTTGACAATATCATAGTTCATCCAATCATGTTCTATCTTAATACGTGCATTATTCGTGTGATCATTATCAATATCCGCTTCCTCTTCGAGAGATTCAATCTTGACAGCTGCGATGTTCACCGAACATCCTTCGAGATTTTGTTGCTTTAAAATGCTTTTGTCGTCTTCGTTGGTATCCCAGGTAGCCGGGTCCGGCTCAGACTTAACACAGGACATTGACACACTCCCAGATTGTCCCGGACTCCCAGACACGGCGCCTTCCATTCCTGTTTAGGTTCTTACACGCAACAGTCACAAACTTGTTACACAAAACGACATCTAAATGTAGATTACTGTTAATATAGCTATACTCTTTAATTCAAAGAAGGAAATTATGACGCCGGGCAGAAACGATTCACTCTTTTGAGGATATGTCTTCTTATTCGTTCTGATACAACGCTAGAAGTCCAAACACCGACCGGCGAGACGCGTTGGCTCGCATCGTAAACACAGCTCCTTGACATTTGGATGGTATTTTCCATAGAGCATTTTCGTTTATTATATAATGCTGTCTCCAGACTCATGTCTTGTATAGGTAAGCAACGACTTCACACGCGCCTAGGCATTGTAAATTTTTTTTTGTGGTTCTTTTATGTACTCAAACCACCATCATACAACTAGCATATGTTATAATAACGATTTCTTTCACACTGCATTGACTTCTGAAATCTGCATTTAGCACTGGTTCATAAGAGGTCTCATATTGTTCTCCTTTATTATATTTCTTTCGATCTTTTGACCGTTTCACATGCTTACCAATATGACGCCAGGAATATGCATCATACCACTGATATTGATATAGCCATGTTTCATGGCATAATAGGTGAGATTGCACTAGACAAATTTTACATGACCGAAAAGGCGTTTTCTCTCTGGAGGCTTCTTTGATCTTAGTTAAGTTTAATTTTAATTAGTGATGAGATTATGAAAGACAATTTAAAAACAATAATAGTGATAGTGACAAATTGGTGATAAAAAATAGCGTTCTGCCCCGGTATCGCATAGCAGTTAGGTACTGCCGGGCCCAATTTATCGTGAGTGGCCACACTTTGAAGGGGGATGACCTAACCCCTCACCCTGCGGAGTTTAAATATAATTGTAAATAGTAAATATTGGTTTCAATCTCCTATCACTAGAAATCCCGGAGCAGTCTCAATTAATATAATAATGATTACATTAGTGAATAAACACTGGGCAATACGTTGTGAGAAAGTGCTTCGAGATATGGAGTGAGATACGACTAATCGTCATGTTTCACTCCGTGTCGAAAGCATTTTACTAACAATATAGCCATGTTTCATGGCATACTCGGTGAGATTGCACTAGACAAATTTTACATGACCGAAAATACGTTTTCTCTCTGGAGGCTTGTTTGATCTTAGTTAAGTTTAATTTCAATTAGTGATAAGACAATTTAAAAACAATAATAGTGTAAATGACAATTTTGGCGAGTGGCCCCACTTTGGGGGGGGGGGGGAGGGGGGGTGACCTTACCCCCACCCTGCAATTTTTTTGAACTCGGAGAGCTCTCGAACAGCGACGAGTTAGTGAGACACCGGCCTTCGGTGGTAGGAACATCTTACCGGCGCTCGGCGGGCGCTGAACGCCCAAGAAGATAATCTGAAAAAGATCGCGATATCGCCGCATGGCGCCAGTAACCGTGGCGTCAGCTTATCACCATTGGGGCCTGATGCTGGCCACCGCTGTCTCGGACACTGCTCTGCAGAGCTAAAAATAAGAATTGGACTAAGCTGGGCAGCTTTCGGTAACATGAATGACATCCTTAAAAACCGGAAAATACCAACCAACGTGAGAGAAAAAACAAAGGTCACTGACATCATCCACCGGGTGGCGACTCTAAAATGGCAATGGGCAGGTCACGTAGCCAGAAGTTCAAACGAAAAATGGACAAGAAGACTGCTGACTTGGAGACCGTGGACGGCGAAGAGAAGTGCAGGGCGACTGCAACTACGGTGGAAGGATGATCTGAACAGACACATCGGAATAACCTGGATGCAGTCTGCACAAGACAGTCTGCAAGACGGAGAATGTCATGGCTTACTTACTAGGGCTTCGCCAGATCCTCTAGAGGGGCTCACCCAGGCAACACTGGACAAGGCTCTTGGGATACCCTAGCAGCCCCAATATACAGAGCTGTTGGGCATCTCATCGGCATGACGCATCCCTGACATCAAGAAGAAAAGGGTCCAACTCTCGTGTATGGAAGCGAAGCGTGAAGAAGAGTGATTAAATACAGTAGAGAGGAGATCCCTCAGAGAGATGTGTGCTAATAAATAAAGTATTGTGTAAGGTTTGGATGTATGGATATCACGGATGAGGTAAGAATAATTAATAAAGTGTATATTAACTATTAGAATGGAGTGCGGAATCAAAAGATAATAATGAATACATGGCAGGACCAAATTAACTAAGTTTTATAGGTTGCCATGTTAGAAGTCGGAAAATCGGCATTCTAGTATGACTCTCAGCTTGAATATAGAGACAACAGAGGTCTGTCAGTTGTTGAAACTTTTCCCTTAGGCTTATTAGGTAATGGACAGTTGTAGTGGCTTAGTTATGTTTTATTTATTATTTTTATTTATTTAAAAGACTAATACCAAAGCTTTGAACCAATGATACTAGAATTTATTTTACAATCTTCAATATGAGCAGAAAATAGCTCATTATTATGAAGAAGGAATCTGGTCGTGTCCAGACTCGAACCCAAGTCCCCTGGATCAGAAGCCAAGCGTTCTATCCTCTAGACCACCACCCATTTTTAATTCAAAAACTATACTTTCATTCACATACTTCTGGCTTGCTTTTCTCCTCCTACCGACATTCGCTGGACCTGCCTTCCGGATAACGACATCTTCAAAAGAATGCCGAGCAGCTGAATCCCGAGGAGATCCGGGAGAAAAGGACAGGATTACGACGATAGAAGAGAAGTATTTCTAGTGTGTGTCCTTTCGCACGCCTAAGTTACTCCAGAATGCTTCAGTCAATATACGACCCTCACACAATCAACACGTTTTCTATTGACTCATACAGGAGCCCGTCATAGGCAGACAAAACATCCTATATTGGTGACCACGACGTCCTCTTTTCTCCCGCCTCTATTGCTGTCGCTGGAGGGGGGAGGACACCTGTATATATTTTAAATGAATTTTCATCGTGAAGGATATCTCCGCAATTAGACATACTATATTTCATTACGTTGTTAAGTAATAAATCCGTGGTGAAGGGGGTTACTAAACACAGGTTTGTTTTGAAAGGTTTATTTAAAAAGTATATTTACATCAAGGCTACACTAGCGTATATAATTATAACAGCGGCCACATATATAATGAATAACTTCAGCCCAAGAATTACATATAATGAAAACACGTTCACCTACTCTTGCCTGATGCAGCTCTGGCCATTAAGCAAGATCTACAATCAGAAGACGAAGAAGCTTGAGTTGACGTAAACTTAATTGTTGAGTAAAACATTTTGATTAAAAAAAATCAATTCACTAGAGTCAAATGTAAACTGTTGCTTAAAAAAAAATCACCTTTTGATTGAGTAAACGTTGAAATATATCTTGAGAATTGAGTGGAACACATCAACTCGGGAACTAATAGAATCGGTACACAATGTATTAAAAACAATTGCGTATTTTATTCCAACAACCCATTTAAGTATAATATTATATTATAAAATGATACGATTTATTATCATCGTTCTAATTTTGAAGAAGCCCTGCCACGCGAGGTAATGACGAAGTTTATTGTTAACACAATTAATACATAGAATTAAACTGAATTAAAGATAAACATATTTTTACATAAATACAGTTTCTCGACTTTGAGTTACAAAATGATAAAGAAAGAATTCAAATACATTTAAATCTATGTTTGTTTGTGTACACCTGACATTATAAATCGCCTCTAAATCTGTAAAAGCGCTTGCAATCTTGTAAAATGAAAAATTGATAGTTTTACATCTGAATAAGTGCACACAACATTAAGTTGATTTAATTTTATACCGTTTATTGCACGTAGAACATTCGAAGGAAAAATCTAGTTTTGCAATTTAAAAGTTTTATGCATTTAAAACAAACAAATGACAACTTAACAGCAACTATTTTAAACGGTTTTTTGCACGTCGAACACTTAATAATAATAATAATCAAAAGACCTTTTAAATGTAAATTAGTTTTAAACGGATTAATGATATTCAAATAATTAATTAATGATATTCAAATAACTCAGTTGGAGACCATGGGAAAATAGACGAAGTGTCGGAAGGCCACCGATGAGATGGACCGATGATATTATCAAAAGGGTTGGAAAATCTTGGATACAAAAGGGGCAGGATAGAGACGAGTGGAAGAAATTGGAAGAGGCCTATATCCAGCAGTGGAGGGAAGAAGGCTAGCAAAGAAGAAGAAGAAATAATTTTACATAAGCATATGTAACACCTTGAACACATAAGTAGTTAAACTCGTGGTTAAGTAAACGAATGATATTTTATATCTGATTTTTTAAAACCGATCATATAATGTGAACATTAAAATAGTTTTACATCTGAATGAGTAAGCATATGCCTATTCAATGTCGTTTTTCTTTTAAAAGATTTGATGCATTTTGAGCATTTGTATGGTTTTACATTTGAATGAGGAAGCAAATGACGATTTAAATCAGATTTGTTTTTATTGTTTTGAAGCAGGTTGAACATGAAAACGCTTTTTATTTCGAGTGAGAGAGCAAATGTCGTAGTAAACGCGATTTTAATGTAAACCGTTGGCTGCAAATTGCACATTCAAATGGTTTTACATCTGAATGAATACGCAAATGAAATTTTAAACCGGAATTTGATTTAAAGGAACTGTTGCATGACGTGCATTTAAATAGTTTAAAATCTGAATGAGTAAGTAAATGACTATTTGTAATGAAGCAGTTTTTTGGGTTTAGAAATTATAGAATTACGACCTTAAAACGGGAACAAAAAAACACCACAACAGAGATTAAGAATAGGATCCCAAAATAGCTTTAAATAAGCCACATCCGCTCCAATACATAACGCCCGCGCGAACAATAACATACTTTATATACTAACGGTTTTTCAAAGACCACCCCTTAGTAGAAATATTCGAGCATCAAATCATACTACGGCATAATATAAATAATCCTTTCGATAAACCGCCTTCCGGCCACTCAATACCCACGCGAATATCACGCACCCCCAAGGTGAAAGACGCAGGCACCTCACCAATAGGCTGTTCTTAAACCTCTCTAATGTTAAGCTAAATTAATCCCCGCTTACTCGGAAAGAAATTTCTTCACGCACTTCACAAACAGGGAATTGTGTCATAGTATGTGTGTGCAAATTAAAATCCTAACACGACAAACGGATTCGCGCCACTCTACGGATCTCGTTCAAACTAGGCGGTCGCATCGGAACTCCGGCGATACTTCGGATCCTCGCGATTTCAGTTTCAAGGCAGTTTCTTTGAATAATGGAAAAACTTCTCCTGGAGTCCCGAATCCAATATACAGTACAATGTCTATCAAGTTTAAAATCAAGTGACACCAGTTCACTACAGTGATCTCGCCATTAATTCTCTCAGCCATTAAGGGCGGCTCCGCCTCTCTGAAGCATCATATCTATATATATCGCGAGGGTCCAAAGCCGGGTTCCCCGACCACCGACTGCCCGAAGTCGTGTCCCGATTATCAAAGGCAATCCAAGGGGCCGCCTCCTTTAACTGCATCACCACTCTCCGGAAGAAGGGACAACGTCCTCCGGAAGCCCACGAGCGATGCCGCGCCCCTCATCCTCCAGACCTTCAAGGCCCCGGTAGGCCCCGGCCCTCTCCAGTCCCGGTGGCACCCCGGCCCTCTGCAGCTCCGGTCACGTAAGCAGCTCCTCACGTTTTACGTTCTCTCTCTCCCCATACAAGTACTCCGTTACGACGGTTATGACGCAATGCCAAGGGTTAGTAAAAAACTAGTTAAAGGTTAGAAATTTGTAGATGTCTGAGTGTACGGATCTGCCGTGATGCAGGCCGGTCTCGATGTAATTAGACCTTACAATGAGCATGTTCACTTTGAAGCGTAAGCCCTTTTGTCTGGGCACCAACTTGTGTATTTACCAATAAATGTATAAACTATCCATCTTTTTAATTCCTAAGACGTGAGTGGCATAAAATCATGTTATCTTACACTGGCGCCCAACTCAGAGGCCTGAACTATATATCCACAAGCCACTCTCGCCTCGTCCAAGCTATCAATCGGAATTACTTAAATAATGTATTTTATTTGATACTATGTACAACATTGTAATTCTTTTTTTCCTCCATGTTCAATATTCTCGTAATTTATAATATATGTTTAATATCATTTTATTCTAGGTAACAAAAAAAAATAATAACTGCATACAGCCAGACGTATAAGTACGCTGTTCATTATCAAGTAATTTTGCCGCGTAAAATGATACCTACTCATACATATTCGAAAAAATAACTGCGCTAGCACGCGTAATACGCAACGAAATTTGTTTCACCGCGTTTCGCGCGCAAAATATATCAATCCTCTATGTGCGTACAGGAACGCATGATTTTTTTTAACCAAAATAAATCACGTGCCATATTAATATATAAAATCATATCAATTCCCGAATAAAAAATAAATTACTCACAATGCCGAGCTCAAACTTAATAATTAATATAGAGGGAGCTACGGCCGCGGAACTGCGCAAAGAACTCTCAGATCGAGGCATCACCTTAAAAAGGAAAACTACGTCATACTTGCGAAACAAGGCTTCTGAATTTAATAAAACTTTGCAAAAAGAGAGCGAACGGTCGCGCTCACCAGATACGAATATAGAAAAAACCACGGCGCCGTCGCGAGTTCCGTCACCAGTTGTGGAAGCATTGTCATCCCAACCTTCAAAAACTAGAGTAACATATGTTCTAAGAGAACAAAAAACTTCTAACTTGACTTCATGGAATCTCAAGTTAAATCTATCTTCAGATATCCGAGGTTTCATCCTCCGAGCAGAAGAACTCGCCGCGGCAAGAGGAGTCGTGTTGGACGTGCTTTCTGCCAGTTTCGTCGACCTAATTTCGGACGACGTACTACTTTGGTACCGTACCGTCAAAAGGGAAAACCAGTCATGGAAAGACCTCAAAACACTGTTGTTAGGCAAATTCGAAAGACCCGATCATCAACACAAATTAAAAGCTTCAATTTTCTTGGAAAAACAGCTCCCCAACGAGGAAGCGTGTTCGTATTTCCTAAGGCTGAGATCCAAGAGTTCACAATTGGACACGCCTATTCCCGAGGAAGAGCTTTTACAGGTTTTCAAATTCGGCCTCGATCCCAGATATGCCGCACTTCTAGCAGGACAGGAGATTGACAATTTAAAAGAACTGGAGAATCTTTGTTCCCAGTTTGATTTGTACAGTCGCCGTCCAAGCGAACCTTCGCATAAATACTATAAACGGGTGAATTCTTTGGAACTAGAGGAAAATAACCATAACAATCAAGCGCCCCGGAACTCGTGCTATTATTGCCACAGTACCGGACACTTTCGCAATCGCTGCCCAAAATTGGCAAAGGCCAGCCACAGCGGCCCGGCCCGTCAGCCACCTCCAAACGCGAACCGCGTCCCTGGCACCCCGGATAGGCTAAGAAATATTTTCCGCCAATCCCATAATATGCCGCCGTTCTACAATCCAAACCCACGCCGGCCAGTTCCCCCAGTGGACACATCTCGCCCGCCACCGAACCTTATTGATTCAAAAAACGAACAGCGAGCCACCGCTCCTATGCCCAATCGGAACAAATCCAGAAACAGGAATGGACCCGGTGGCTCGAATTTATAAAATACTTCAATTACACCTTTGAGCTTTCCGCTGTCACGAGTAAAGAAGCAGCCGACGGACGAATATATTCAAAATTCTCTGTGAAGGGAGTTCCTTTTTGGGGCCTACTAGACAGCGGCGCGAATGTCAGCTGTATGGGAGGTGATTCCTACCGCGCATTTTTAAAATCTGGTTTCCTCCTCAAACCGTACTCAGCTCGTGTGCTTACTGCCGATAGGGCTAAGCAGGCCGTATTAGGCATAATTTCCCTCCCCGTGAAATCGGACGGGTATATCAAAGAAATAAATTTCCTCGTCATTCCGTCAATATCTAACAAATTCATACTCGGCATAGATTATTGGAAACAATTTAACGTAGCTCCTGATCTGTTCATAAATAACCAAATTCCTACGATAAAAATAAACGATCGCCAACCCATAATAGCGGAAATACGCACCCTCGTCCCCGCCGATAACCTTACACCAGATCAAGACCAGTCGTTACAAGAGGCCATCAGAAGATTTGAAAATATTTCCTTCGAAAAACAAGGTTTGGGTTACACCCACCTAGTAGAACACAATATTGAAACAGAGGGTCCACCCATAAAACAAAGATACTACCCGTTGTCCCCGATACGCCTCAAACAGCTCGAAAACGAATTGGATGAAATGCTCGCCTTAGGGGTCGTGGTACCCAGCAGAAGCCCCTGGACCAACCCTACATTACTCGTGGCAAAGAAGGACGGCACAGCCCGATTCTGCCTAGACTCCCGTAAACTCAACGCAGTCACCAAACCAGACGCTTACCCCTTGCCTTTCGTCCATCGCATTTTAGATAACCTGCGAAATGCCAGATACATTTCATCCATTGACCTCAGTAAAGCTTTTTGGCAGATACCCTTAAATGCTGCGTCATGCGAAAAAACGGCCTTCGTGGTACCGGGGCGAGGCATGTATCATTTCACCAGACTACCGTTTGGATTGAGAAACAGCCCGGCAGAATTACAAAGATTAATGGACCGCCTTTTTGGCCCCGAATTAGATGAACAACTTTTTTGCTACTTGGATGACTTGATCATCGTATCGGACAACTTCGATAAACATATACAGCTACTAAATACGGTTTACCTACGCCTTTTGAATGCCGGCCTCACCATTAACCTGAAAAAATCGGAATTTTGCAAATCGAGATTGAAATACTTAGGCTACATAATTGATCAGGACGGACTACGCACAGACCCCTCAAAAGTCGAAGCAATCGCTAAATTCACCCGACCAAACAACTCGAAAGAAGTCAAGTCCTTCATAGGCTTGGCAAGCTACTATCGCCGCTTCATCAAAAACTTCTCCGCAATAGCGGCCCCGTTGAATAAACTTACCGGATCGCGAAAAGGAATAAGCAACTTCAAATGGACTCCCGAGGCAGAAATCGCGTTCGAAACACTGAAGTCTGCCTTACAAACGACACCCGTGCTCAACTGCCCCGATTTCACTCTCCCTTTCACCCTGCACACCGATGCGTCAGACTTCGGAATTGGAGGCGTACTAACGCAACAATTTCCCGACGGCGAGCACCCTATAGCTTATTATTCCCGCGGATTAGCGAAAAATGAACGAAATTATTCCGTCACCGAAAAAGAACTACTTGCCATGCTGGATGCTATTCATCATTTTCGAGGATACATCGAGGGTGGAAAATTCACAATTATTACCGACCACAACAGTCTGCGCTGGCTCTGCACTTTGAGCAACCCTTCAGGAAGACTAGCCAGGTGGGCCACCAGAATATCCCAATACACTTTCGACATTATTCACCGAAAAGGATCTGAGAACATCGTCCCGGACGCTCTATCCCGTTTAGAAATCGCCTCCTTGGATGTCCATCTCTCCCCCCCGGCCACAACGGACTCCTGGTACCTTCAAATATTTAAACAATGCCAAGAAAATCCTGCGAAATTCCCCAATTATTGCATAAAAAATAACCTATTATATCGACACACGCGTGTGCCCCTCGCCCTGCTTGAAGACCATGCTTGGAAGCTGGTCGTGCCAACCGAAGAAAGGTACGAATTGCTAAATTCAATTCATGACACCCTACCCTCGGTACACCCTGGAACTTATAAGACTTACAAGAAATTGTCATTGCATTACTATTGGCCGGGAATGTTCTCGCAGGTTAAGAAATACGTAACTAAATGTCTAACCTGTAAGGCTTACAAACACAGTACTGCCCCTCCGTTAGGCCTGATGTCCCGCCCGAAGAGCGTGGACCGCCCCCTACAAGTGATCTCGGTGGATATTATTGGACCCATTGCGCGCAGTTATGCCGGACACACGAATATACTCAGCGTCGTGGACGTGTTTACCAAGTATTGCTGGGTCTTCCCCATGAGACAAGCTACCGCCGCCGCCGTCAACCGCTATTTGGAAGAACGTATCTTCATCCCCTGGGGAGCCCCCCGGACCATTATTTGCGATAACGGCCCCCAATTCATATCTAAAGCGTTCCGAGACCTCGTGTCTAAATACGGCATCCCGGATGTATACTACAATAGTGTATACACCCCACAAAATAACCCGGTGGAACGCTACAACCAAACAATCAACACCACATTGGCCATCATGGTGGGGAAGGATCAGCGAACCTGGTGTAAAAAATTAATCACCCTTCAGGCAGCTATAAATAACACAACAAACATCGTCACCGGTTACACACCCTTTTTTCTATTACATGGATTCGAACAAACTGTGCATGGAACTCAACACGACTTAGGCATAAAAAATATATCCTCAACCGACCCCCCAGATACAGTGAAAAAATACGCCAACCGCCTGGAGGAATTGGCAGCCGTTTACGACGAAGTATGTTACAATTTATTAACAGCCTTCAAGAAAAATGCCCAGCGATATAACTTGCGCAGGAAAAGGATTTCTTACCAAATAGGAGACATAATCTGGAGAAAAAATTTCGTATTATCCTCGGCCATTAAATATTTTTCAGCTAAATTAGCCCCGAGATTCGTAAGAACAAAAATCACAGCCAAAATTTCCGACGTAATCTACCGTGTGGCAGACCTCGATTCAAAACATGTAGGCACATATCATATTAAGGACTTGATCAAGTTGGACTCCGCCGATAGTGTATAAACCTCCTTTCAGCCCTCATCACACCTAATGTATTCTTAAAAAAAAATAAAAAAAAATATAGGTACCTACATCGTTTAATTTAAAAAAAAAATATATATATATATACGTATATTACAAATACCTGCCCGAAATAAGCTGTTATTCTACTAGTCCAGATACGTACCTAATACCAAAATGAGTTCCCGCAAAAAAAATAATACGCGCCAAAACTTTCGGTACAAGAGCGGACAAG